>JACGTP010000938.1:0-15524 GCA_023678845.1 Mischocyttarus mexicanus
GGTGGACGTATTGATAACGAAGACCAGTGTTGTCAGAAAGACTGAACAGTTACCAATCGTACGAGTATACGACACACTTCTTTTTCTCTCCTTATGTAGTCTTGAATAAAAGTAAATATATTTTTCTACTAGTAAGCTGGCTATTGGTTTGCATTCAATATTGAAAAATATAAGTTGTGAAAGACCGGTCATTTGACCGGCCGCGGTAGGAATAGGTATACGTGAAGTGTCGGTAGGAATAGTGTTAATAAACCCTGTTACACGAAAGCTTAACCAGTTTATAAAATAATACAGTCCACTAGTCATCTCGCCCATATCTTTTGTCATATCCTTTTCTCTAAAATTCTTTGAACATCTCTATCCTTTTCTCAAACATTTGTTGATCCTTCGACTATCTCGTTAGAATTCTCTAACAGTCCAATTGCCGTAAAACTGATGTCATACGTGAGAAACTTGTGAAAAAACAACCAGCATTGTTTAATTGGCACATCGTAATATTCCTGCAAGATAACGCAAGATCACATAAAGTTTCAATAACTGTTGACAAGTTAAATTCTCTAAAATATAAACCTTTACCACAACCTCCATATTCACCAGAAATCTCACCGACCGATTATTACCTTTTTGGTAATTATGAATTATTAAAAAAAAAAAATACAATAACCAAAAAGATATTATAAAAGACTTACATTAGAAGGATAATTTTTTTTTATTTTGATATACCGAAACGAAACAAACGCAATGGCGGCCTATGTGTATCTTTATTATAAAAAATTCTTACAATATTGGAAGCTCAATACAATTGAGCTTTAATATTTTATAGTAAAATGTTGTTGTTTTGCCTATGTTGTTTTTAATAAAAACAACAAATAAAATCGACTTTCCCGCTCCGCGCACGGCCGATCACGGCCGTGCTGACTCATTTCTCCTCCGTCAGTTATAATTCGACAATGACTTTCTTTATTAAGAAAGAATAATTTTTTATTAATAATTTACAGGTTAAAAGTAAACAATTAACACTATAGATCGCTATAAACAAAATGGCTGTACCTATAATACTATTTATGTTATCGAATACAGACTTTGAAACTACGCCACTCACGATCTACAGAGCGAAAAATAACAAAGTGTTACTCAAAAGTTGCGTTTAACCAATACCTTTGCTTTTGTCGTTTTAGAATTTCAAAAAGTTGATTATTCGCTTCTTGGCGAGCTTCATTAACAAATGCCGCAATTTGCCGTTTTCTTTCAAAAATTCCCCTAGCCGTATTAATTAATATTTTAAAAAAGTGAAATATACATATTGTTCTTTTGCTCTCCTACAACGTATAAAAGAATCAAGAACGATATAAGATTGTTACTTTTGACGGGGCGATTGATCAAAAAAACCAACTTTTTTTAATTAACTTTTGCTTTTTGCAAAAACTATTAAACTTATAAAAACAAAATTGCACGTACTTATTGTTAATAAAGTAATGTTACTTGTTCATAAATTTCATGAAAATATATAATTGTTAACTATTGAAAAACATTACGTAAAAAAACAGCGTTTGCAAAATTTTGACTTTTTACGCGACCGCCATTTGCAAGAAAACTATAACAATTTCGCATATCGCACTTTTTCCACTTAAAAGAGAATTTCATAAAGAACAAATTAATCCCAGTAAATTTTTTACTAAAAACTATTAGTTTCCGAGATATAAGCCGCGATTTACGGAAAAACACGATTTTTTTCGAATTTTTTCACATTTTGATTTTTAATGCAAAAAAACACATTTCTCGGAATACGCATAATGCACATCTTAATGTAGACCACTTTCCGGATCATTTAAAATTTTTTGCTCCTAGGTCGGAGCAACAGCCTCTCAAAATGCTAGATGGACTGGACTACACACCATCCTGGTCCCACCAAACACAGAGCATTGTCTTTCAAATCGAAATCTCCACTTTTAAATTGACGAAACCATGTCTCACATGTTCTAATCACTGGAGCATGTTCACCATAAGTTTCTACTAGCAAACGATGTGCTTCAGCTGCTTTTTTCTTTTGATGAAATAAGAAAAGCAACGAATTCCGCAAAAGCTCTTTATTTGGAACGAAACTCGACATATTCATTGATATAAACGACTATGACGCTATTATTTTGACAGAATGAGACTTAGGTGTTTTTGGAGGTCAATGTCAATAGAAAACAATGGTGTATATAACAAACCATAGAAATGCCTACATCCTGCTAGCGACATCCTACTGTAAAACCGGCAAACCTCCGAAATGGCTTCCGAATCAGGGAAATTGGCCACTGTACAAAAGTCTGATAAAAGAAAAGTTTCTTAAACTACTTGATCTCGATATAAATGAAAACGTAATCGTATCAGATTTCACTCATGCTTGTATATCAGCGGCTGAACTTTCAGTCCGTAAATCATCAGGTATAGTGTCTAAAAAGGGAATACCATGGTTTAATAATGAATGTAAAGCTAAAACTAGGGCATACAAAAAAGCATTTAGGAAATACAAAAAATATAAAACCGAGCATCTTAAAATAGAATACAAAAAAGCAAGAGCTGAAGCAAGAAGACTACTTAAAGAAAGTCAGAGAAATGCTTGGCGACAATTTACAGCATCCATTAATCATCAAACACCAACATCGATTGTTTGGAAGAAAATTAGAAGTATATCGAACAAGTCTTCTGCCATAATTCCGCCTGTTATTAAAAACCTAAATAATATTCCTATATCTGATTTATCCGATAAATGTAATATTCTTGCCGAGGCGTTTGCTATGAATTCTAGTGATAATAACCATAAGGAAGAATTTACTCGACTAAAAACAGTCTTCAGAAGTACCCTGGAAATGAACTTAAATTCTCCTTCAAATTTAGACAACGACCCAATCAACAGTCCATTCACTATCTCTGAACTCTTGCATGTCATAAGTAATACAAAAAATTCTTCACCTGGACCAGATGACCTCCCTAATTCCTTAATTAAAAACTTACCTGTTGAAGGAATTAATTATTTACTCAAGATTTTTAATCTCATCTGGAAGAAACAGGTATTTCCTGATAAATGGAGAGAAGCTATTGTTATTCCTATTCCTAAACCTAATAAAGATCATTTCAATCCATCAAACTACAGACCAATCTCTCGTACATGTAATCTCTGCAAAGTCATGGAGAAAATAGTCAACCACCGTTTACGCTGGAAATTTGAATCAACACATTACCTCTCTCCTATGCAAAGTGGATTTAGAAAATATCGTTCTACTAACGATCATTTAATAATGATAGATTCTGAAATATGTGATGCTATATCTAAAGATCTTCACTTGATACTAATCTCTATTGATATTGAAAAAGCATATGAGATGAATATTGCCTAATAATCAAATCAGTATTTTTTTCATTTTGTCATCGCCACATAGTCGCATAATTCTCTTTATTGTTACTTATATTTATACTTTTATTACCGGAGTTAAATTTGTATTTCGATAACTATTCGAATTTTGGTCACACGCGATAATTTTATCTCGTATAATAATTTTCGTCTAATATCATATCTTATTTTATACTTTATCTTAACTTCTTAGAAAGTCCATTATGTTACGAGCCATAATCTAATTTGTATTCGACTTAATGTCATAAAATTATAATTTACTTCGTGTTGGTTTTACACCACTAAAGATTTTGATTGTTACGATTAAATTTAAGTAGAATTATAATTTCCGTTATATCCCTCTAAACCTACGTCAACTCCATTCAATTCCAAAATATTTCACCTACGAACCGTTTGAACCTTCAATCACCCCTCTGAGGACTCCAATCTCCGGTCATATTTTGACAACTAAACAACCAACCTCGTACGTACTAAATCCACTTATTGACTATATTTTGCAAGTGTGCGAACAAAAGTATTAAATTCAGCCATACCCGTAAAATATTCTCAAAATCCCGTGTCTTATTGTTGCTTAACATCCAAATAAACGAACCTGCCTGGTCACGGCTAAACTCGGTGAAAGCAGAGTGGCCACAACAGGCTTAGAACTACTACATACCCTCATCCGTCGGTTGAGACGTAACATTAATTTTAATATAAAACTTATAAATTATACATAAAATATTGCTATATTGAATTTATTCTTGAAAACATGTTTCGCATTTTGTAATTGCTTTTGAATGTTGATCGCAAACTGATTTATTACGTTCTTTACATAATTTTCGCGTTTTTTCCCGTTTTTTATAGAAACCCTGATAACAAATATAACATGATCCTACAACAATTTTTTATCCAGTGGAATCTGCCTATTAAGTAGACCCACCTGACTCACTTAATGTTGTTGCTCTGCTTGTAAAATTTATTGATTTCCCATAGATGCTTTCGATCGCAATCCGAGTAGGGAAATTTCTCATAATTTGAATATTTTGAGATCGTGCTTTAATCAATAGCATACATAATTCTTCACTTAATGCTTTAGCTAAAAGCTTTTGCTAATAGCTTTGGCATATTAGCTTTGGCATATTAGCTTTCGCAAATAGCTATGGCATATTAGATTTGGATAATAGCTTTTGCTAATAGTTTTGTCACAATCGCTATGACTAATAGCTTTAAAATATAAACTTTAGCATATTAGCTTTAACTAATAGATTTAACATATAAGGTTTAGCTACGAGCTTTGGCTTATTAGCTTTGGCAAATAGCTTTTGCATATTTGCTTTGGCATATTAGCTTTTGCTAATAGCTTTAGCATATTTGCTTTAGCTAATTGCATATGCTAATAGCTTTTGCATATTAGCTTTGCCTAATCGCTTTAGCATAATAGCTTTAGCGAGTTACATTTTGTTAATAGTTTTAGCGAATAGGTTTAGCATATTCGCTTTGGCTAATTGCTTTGACATATTTGCTTTTGTATATTAACGCTTTGCTAATAGCTTTACCATAATAGCTATGACTAATAGCTTTAACATATTAGCTTTGGCTTATTAGCTCTAGCTTATTGCTTTGGCATATTAGCTTTGACTAATAGCATTAGCTAATAGCTTTGGCATATTTGCTTTATTTATTAGCTAGTGCATATTAGCTTTGTCTAACAAGGGGAATCCACGAAATTCATCTCTGGGTTTTGCTTAAAATGGCACGCTACTTATAGACCTTGACTAGTACATCATTGTGCTAAAGTATTTCGTCCACCTGAGCGCTCGTTTTTAAGATATTTGCGTTTAAAGTTTAAACAACTAGTTGCTCACGTATATGTATCTGCGATTTGCTTCACTTAATATAAGCCGTCGGTAGCCAAGCTGGTAAGGGCGCAGACTCGTGTTTTGGAGTCGTGTGTTAAAGTCCCTCCGTCCTTAATTTAATTTTTTTTTTTTATTTCCTTTTTTTATTTTTTTCAAGTACGTTATGCTTACATTAATTTTTTTCTATGTTTTTACAGTATGTTATATTTTTTTTATAAAAGATATAATGTAAAATAATTTTATTGATGCATTTATTTTATAAAACGTTTCAAATTTTTTTTTATTTTCAAACATTACGAAAAATTAAAAAAAAAAACTTATTTATTACGCATAAGTAATATAATTAATAATTATAAGTAAATAACATATAATAAAAAATACGTTTCATAAAATAAATGCATCAATAAAATTATTTTACATTATATCTTACGTTATGTATTACGTTTAGTTAATAGTTTTGGTTAGTAGCTTTAGATTATTAGCGTTAGCTAATAGCTGTAGCATATGAGCATTATACAGTAGCCGTGGCCAATAACTTTGTTGTATTAGCTTTGGCTTATTAGTTTAAGCTATTAGCATTGGCATGTTAGCATTTGCTAATAGCTTTAGCATATTAGCGTCAGCTAATAGCTGTGATATATCATTGGCGTATAAGAGTCAATATTATTGGCGTATAAGTTTAGGCATAATAGTTTAGGCCAGGGCTTTTTAAACTATAATTCGCGACCCCCAATCATCAAAAAATATTAATTTATTTTTCTTTTATATTTGTATGGGGTCGTCAAGAAACTCGCAATCATAAATAGTGTCATGAATGGCAAAAGTTTAAGAAGCCCTGGTTTAGGCTAATAGCTTTGGCATATTTGCTTTGGCATATTAGCTTTTGTTAATATCTTTGGCATCTTAGATGGTGCTAATAGCTGTGGCATATGTGCTATTGCTAAAAGATTAGGCATATAAGCTTTGGTTAATAGCTTTGGTTAATAGCTTTAGCTTATAAGCTCTAGCCAATTGCTTTAGCATATAAGCTGTTCCTAAAAGCTTTAGCATAATAGCTTTTACTTATAGCTTTAACATATAAGCTTTAGCTAATAGCTTTTACATATTAGGTTTAGTTAAGAGCTTTGGCTTATTAGCTTTGGCTAATAGCTTTTGCATATTAGCTTTGGTATATTAGCTTTGGCTAATAGCTTTGGCATATTAGCTTTGGCTAATAGCTTTGGAATATTAGCTTTGGCGAATAGCTTTGGCATTTAAGCTTTGGCGAATAGCTTTGGCATTTAAGCTTTGGCTAATAGCTTTGGTTAATAACTTTGGCTAATAGCTTTGGCTAATAGCTTTGGCATATTTGTTTTGGCTAATAGCTTTTGCATATTAGCTTTGGCTAATAGCTTTGGTATATTAGCTTTGGCTAATAGATTTGGCATATTAGCTTTGGCAAATAGCTTTGGCATATTAGCTTTGACTAATAGTTTTGGCATATTAGCTTTGACTAATAGCTTTGGTTAATAGCTTTGGCTAATAGCTTAGGTATATTAGCTTTGGCATTGTTGCACGACCGTTGCCTGCTGGGTACTTAAAGATATTTATCTATAGACGATAGTCGTTGTATCAGTTGCTTGCTTGTTGGTGTTTAATAATTTGAAACTTCTACACTTTGCTTATCAATGAGATTTATTTGTAATGACTTATAATTACATAATTGCCGATCACGTAATGGTTTGGATCGTGACTTAATACTTATGCTAGATATATGTTTACTTGCTTTTAGGATAGCCGACGGCTATTATTATTACTACGGCGATTGCGTGCGATCTTACTTGTATTACGATCGAAATTTTTTGATAGAAGAACCCTTGCGCGACGTTAGTCGCACTTTATATACGGTGCTAGCGGGGGGAGAGGGCACATTCCAACCGGTTTCGATATTCATCTAACGAAAAATATTAAATTTGGTTGAGGAATTTCTCACCCCCAAATAAACAGATATTTTTATTGAACCCAGATATGCACTTCCTCCGGAAATCCTAAACATACATAGATAACGTCCCTTTATCCTCTACAATAAAGAAGCGATATAGCGCGATTGTTCGGCTTGATTTATGGTTTCTTAGTACACGTAGATATTCACCGATGGCCCCTACGATATAACCATATAAATTCCTTTCAAATCTCTCACGTTGTGTTGTGACGCAGCATTCCGTCCCCCTTGGACGACTCTCGTTCAACTACAACTTACATGCTAAATACTTTTATTATGCTAGATATATAACAACAATAAACTAATAAATATTTAATATTATGCTATTGATGTGTCTGCGTCGCCCTGATTCTCGTTCTCGGCATCGTTCAGCAACGGTGAAAGCCTCTTGACACTTCGCTTCAAATAACCGTTAGAAGTTTTTACGGTCACCACCCGTGCTATGCCATCCGACCCGGGTTGTAGCTCCGTCACTCGCCCTAAGGACCACTTGTGGGGGGGGGGGGGAAGTTATCCTCCCTGATGGTTACCAATGTGCCCACCTTTATCACTTCGGATGCGCCTCTGTGCCATTTTCTGTGAACAGTGTGTTCATTAGGGTATTCTTTGCTCCATCGCGTCCAAAAGTGCTGTCTCATCTGCTGGATGTGCTGCTAGTGCGATAAGCGGTTGCATGACACGTCTCTGTAATCGTACTTTGGCAAACTTGTTAGCGGGCCATCAATTAGAAAATGACCAGACGTGAGAGCGCGTAGGTCATTAGGATCGCTGGATAAGGGAGTTAGAGGACGGGAATTAAGGATAGCCTCTATTTCCAAAGCGTATGTCATGAATGCCTCGTAAGTGAGTAATGCTTCTTCCACCACTCTCACCATGTGATGTTTGAAAGACTTTACTGCAGCCTCCCAAAGACCTCCAAAGTGCGGTGATCGCGGGGGATAAAATGCCATCTGATACCCTCACTAGTAAGATCTCGTGAGGCATGAGATTTTAACTCATTCGCGGCGCCCGCGAAATTCGTCGCATTGTCCAAATATATGTCAGAACACCTCCCTCTACGCGCCATAAATCTTCGCAACGCTGCCAAAAATGCTTCCGAGGTAAGATCGCTGACGATCTCTAAAAGCACCGCCTTTGTGCCAAAACACACAAATATAGCTACGTATATTTTAATTCGACTGCGATTTCGCCGTTGCGTTTCTTTTATATACATCGGCCCGCAAAAATCTACACCGGTGTGGAGAAATTGGCGACTTGACCGTAAACGATTTGCCGGCAAGTCGCTCATGCGATATACCGGAATTGTCGGTTTCGCTCGTCGACAAATAACGCATCTTCCTATTACGCGCTTTACACTGGTTCGACCGTTCAAGGGCCAGAAAGCTTCGAGAACCGCGTTGAGCGTGGCTTGCGCGCCGCCGTGATCTACCTTCACATGATTCTCTCGTATTATAATATCGGTGATAAAGTGATTTTTGGGAAGCACTGCCGCGTGTTTTTGATCGTAAGAAAGATCGCTTTTGGCTAATCTACCACCCACTCTGACAATTCCTTGATCGTCGAGAAAAGGACTGAGCGCGACCTTGGATGCGCTCGCACCCTTTTCCCGATTTTGTTTGCTTGATTGCATCGGCGAAAGCCTCCCGTTGTACGTTCTTTATAATGGCAATTTCTGCCTTTTTAAGTTCCTCTACCGTGAGTTCCCCTTTCGTCCTGCTTTCGCTACAGCTGCTCGCATTACGCACGAATCGAAAACAACGCCCTATTACTCGTTTTCGTTTATTTATTGACGAGTAGCGTCTGAGAAGGTTAAATGACACGCTCGAGGCTGTAAGTACCAAAACGTTTTTTATCTCCGGTATCTGTATCGGCTCTAAGATGCTTGGCGGCCAATACTGTTTCGATTCGCGCAGCCATGGAGGTCCCGATCTCCAAAGTTCGTTTTCGATAAGTTCCGATGCCGCGACGCCGCGCGATATCAAGTACGCTGGATTGTGTTCCGACGCTACGTGTCGCTAATGCTCCGAAGCCGTCGCTTCCTGAATCTCCGCCACGCGGTGAGCCACGAAGGTTTTTAATGTGTGTGGCGACGTATTAATCCAATGCAAAGTTATCGTCGAGTCCGACCAGAATACCACGCGATTGAGACTGATTCTTCGCAACGCGTTTCTTACGGCCTTGTATAGTCGCGCTGATAACAAGGCGCCGCAAAGTTCTAAACGCGGCAGCGATTGCGTTTTTAACGGGGCAACTCTCGATTTCACGCATATTAACCTTTTCGCTACGGGGCGGATCTTCACCGCGGTTCTCCCGCTGTACGGCGCGCTACACCGAAACAGTGCACGGTACACGCAACCGATCGCAGCGGTCGCATCAACGCCTTATTGTAACCTGCGTTCTTGGCTGGTGCTTTCGACGAAAAAACTTGGTTCAAAACAGAGTATTTATATAGTATTTATAATTTATTAACATGCACACTTTTAATTATTGAGATCAAATGATATTATACAATATAATAATATTATACAACATGATACAAGCGTATAATTAGAATTGATTTTAATAATGATATTGCGTGTGGTATTTTTCAAAACATGGTGTTGCGCATAGGCCAACATTACAAATCTTACATTCATATCGCGATTCCCTCCTCTTATCATTTTTAGTACAAACTACACACTTTCGCAACGGGTTCTTACGTTTTGTTGAGTCATTTGTGTACAGCGACATGAAGTGCCTTCCAGTCAAGCGAAGCGGATTCGTTTGTCCTGATTTCTTTGCGATATTTTTCTTATAATTTGATAAATAATGATGTAAAAGTTACCGAATTAACTCCAGATGAAATTTTGCCATAGAGATTTGTTTGCTGGTTTTTAATTTGTACAGGCAAAAAGCGTTCCAAACGCACATGTCGATTAAATGGAAGAAATATTTTTTATACCACTTCATGGATTTGCGTTGGGAGTGTATGGTGCTAATAACCATATCTGTTTTATCTACAATTCCCATTAAACGATTATAGTCGACAACACACTTTAGTTTCTTTATCATTTCTTGCGTTCGGTAATGAAGTTTTGTATTAACAAATTCATGATCGTGGCAAGAAGATAGCATATATACTTCCCTCTTGTCACACCATTTCATTGCTAGTAAATGCTTAGAAGAACGGAAACTCGCTTCACCAGTATTTAATTTATCCTGGAAAATCGGCATGCCTTTTCGTCTTTTTCGGACAGTTCCACATGCGTTAGTTGCGTTTTTATGTAAAAGAGTGAAAAGTGCCGGGCTAGTATACCAATTATCCACGTATAATGTGTGGCCTTTACCTAAGTAAGGTTTTAATAATTCCATGACTATATTGCCTGATTTTCCGATAAATTCATTTTCAAAGTTTACTATAGTCAGCGATCCATTGTAAATAATAAAATTTTGCACAAACCCAGAATGAATATCACATAAAATGAAGGATTTAATTCCAAATCTATTTCTCTTGGAAGAATTTCTCTTGAACGATAATCTGCCTTTGTAAAAAAGTAGACTTTCATCAATACAAAGGTTTTCGAATGGATAAAACGCCTGCTGAAAACTTTGTCGGAGCTTATCGCATATTTCCCGTATTTTATACAATTTATCAGTATCCGTAGTTACATTATTCGTGTTAAAATGTAAGATTTTTTACAAATATAGAAATCTATCCCTTCTCATAACTTCGCCAAAAATGTTGCTCTTCAACAATATGTCGTTAGACCAGTACTCAGAATATGTCAGTTTTTTATTTCGCGACATTAATAATTTGACGGCGAGAAAGCAATACATCTCAGGGACAGAAGTGCTTTGATAATTTACATTAGTAGTATTCTCATCAAGGTTATTCCGATAATCGTGTGTTGTGCTGACAATGAAATTTATAAAGTTTTCAGAACAAAATAATTGAAAAAACTCTAAAATCGATGCTGAGTAACGAATCGATGCTTTTATTCCCGAATGTTTGGAACTAAACTGTTCTCGGAAGAAAACTTAAATTTACTATATTCCTGCTGTAAGCATTAACGTAATTCGCACAGACCGTTCGAGCCGGTATCGTAAGACTGATGATCGAGGCATTTGGTTTATTATTGAAGCCCGTACAAAACAAATGATGCAAAACAAAAGACTCACGCTGCATGTCCAGAGTGAGATACTCTGTGCAAAACAACTGCAGGAGCTTATCATATATAATATACAATTACGCGACATCTTTAGCGGGAGCGACTATAGTTGCTCGTAGTATCTCAGCGGCATAACATGGAAAGCGACTATAGTCGCCCGTAGTACCTGAGTGGCATCATATGGAGAGCGACTATAGTCGCTCATAGTAGCGAAAGGGTTAAATAGTATTAGTCGTTAAGACATATGGTCGCAGTTCCTCTTGGTGAACCTGAGCCATCTCAAACTTACTATCTACCGCACCACGGAGTTTAGCGCGAGCAAAGTACCTCCAACAAGTTGCGGGTAGTATTTAATTGGTCAGTTAAGTCGTCATCTCGTGTCTCTCTCCATGACTTTATGTATACAGGTTCGAAGACTCAATCGGACAGTTTCGGTGTATTACTTTGAATCAGGCAGCATAAGTATATCTTTATTACGGACATTGTCAAAATGTTCTGTTCCATTCAGGTGCATCCCGAAAATCAAAATCTTTAGCGAATTCTCTTAGTAAACGAGTTATCTCAAATTTTTTTTTTATGGAACTCGCTCAGCTCCTTATCCAGCTTGTCGTGTCATCAAACAGCTAGTTACGGATGAAGGTCAAAACAATCCTCTTGCAATTGATCCCATCCTCATGGGAAGTTATGTTGATGTCATATCAGGAGGGGCAGACACCATTGAACAGCTCAATGTAGTCGCATCTCAGCTACAAAATAATGCCACTCTGCCTGCTTACCGCTAGACAAATAAAAGAGTCATTTTCAAAGATTCTCATTAATATCATCAACACAGTCTGACATCTCGCCTGTCCATTCGTTTAACGACCTCACCACACAGATCTTTGGCATCTCATGGCACTTTCAGAAAAATGTGCTTACCTTTAACGGAACCATCTTATTCCATCAGGTAGTTACCAAACGGATCATTCTTTCAGAAGTAGCCCAATTTTTTGATCCTCTCGGACTTCTCTCTCCAGTGGTGATTAAGGCGAAAATTTTCATGCAGCGACTCTGGTTAGAAAAAGTTAGCTGGGTAGATGAACTGACACCAGACATCATTCACGAGTGGTCTTTGTTTAGGTAAAATCTCGCACGACTATCAGGACATAGCACGATCCCTCTATTTCAAGATATTTCATATGGATGAATGTTTACATTTAAAAGTAAATGTTCTCAATTAACAAATGGTTAAATAAATTAGTTAAAAATTAAAGAAAGTAAGGATTTAAGGAAAAATACTGAAATTAAATTGGATAAAAATACGAGAAACAACGTAAGAAAAGTGTTTCTAAAGACGTTAAAAAAAGGGAGTTCTGATCTTAAAAGCTATTATAGGAAAAAAATGGAAGAAGAAATCGCTGATCTAGCATAAATTAATGATATTCATATTCCAATATTTGATGAAATTAATTATAGTTTATGGAAATTTAGATTTTTGACTCTATTTGAATGTAAATAGTGCGATAAAACTACAAAACGCGAGAGTTTAGATACAGAAAATGAATCTAACAAGGAGAAGACATAAAGTGTATCTCGAGTTTCTCTTTGAAACTTTGCACACTTGTAAATGTTGATTAGTACTACAAGGCTATCTATATAACTCTGTCCAATGCTTAACCCTTTTCGAGATATTGGCCGACGAAATTTGAATAAATATTTCAGGACATATATATACCTCTCCATTTCATGTATTTTCATAAGCGGAGGTAGCCGAGCAGGTAAAGGCACAAGCTCGTAATTTTTTTGTCGTAAGTTCAAGTCTTGTCGGTTTTATTATTTTTTTTTTCTATTTTTTTTTTATTTTTATTTTTTTTTATTTTTGTCAAGTATGTTTTATTCATCTTCGTTTTTTTTTTATTTTTTAAACAATATGTTTAATAAGAAAAAAAAAATTTTTGTAAATATGGTGCATTGTTATTATGAAACGTGTCAAATTTTTTTTATTCGTGAATGTTCCAAGTAATTTAGAAAATAACAATTATTTAGTTTGGGTAAGTAGTAAAATGAATAATTAAAAATTAAATAACACATACTAAAAAATGAGTTATTAAAATAATTAAAAATTAAATAGCACATAATAAAAAATGAGTTATTTATTCATTTTACTACTTACCCAAACTAAATATAATAAATATAATAAAAATAAAAAAAAAATAGAAAAAAAAAATAATAAAACCGACAAGACTTGAACTTACGACAAAAAAATTACGAGCTTGTGCCTTTACCTGCTCGGCTACCTCCGCTTATGAAAATACATGAAATGGAGAGGTATATATATGTCCTGAAATATTTATTCAAATTTCGTCGGCCAATATCTCGAAAAGGGTTAAGCATTGGACAGAGTTATATAGATAGCCTTGTAGTACTAATCAACATTTACAAGTGTGCAAAGTTTCAAAGGAATACTCGAGATACACTTCATGTCTTCTCCTTGTAAGTGGAAAAGGTTAGATTTGAAAGTAAGAACGGTATTAATTCGTACTGTGTCCGACAAACAACTTGAGTATCTTAGTGAGTGGACGATAGCGCTTGAAATGATGAATAAATTAGAATGTTTATACACAAGTAAATCAACTGCGCTGCAAATAATTAATCGGAATAAGTTAGAGCAAATGAAGTTGACGAATTATAACATAGTAGAAGAATTTTTCATTTAATTTGGAAAAGCCTGCAATGTATTTAAACAGACTGGCGAAAAATTAATAGAAAAAGAAAAAATGAGATATATGATAAAAGCATATCCATCTAGTTATGCACATATTGGAGATTTTATTGATTTGGTGCCAGAAGGTCAAAAAACTGTTGATTTAATAAAATCTAAAATTC
Organism: Mischocyttarus mexicanus; assembly: GCA_023678845.1. Taxonomy (NCBI): domain Eukaryota; kingdom Metazoa; phylum Arthropoda; class Insecta; order Hymenoptera; family Vespidae; genus Mischocyttarus; species Mischocyttarus mexicanus. Next base: position 14,233 of record JACGTP010000938.1, read on the forward strand.
GAGAAAAAAATATGAATTCTAGTGGCAGTGGAAATACATTGAACGCGAGTACATTTAATGTTAAAACTTAAGGTCAATGTTTTAAATGTAGCAAAACAGGAGATCATATAAAAGATTGCTGGCATAACCGACAAAGAGAATATCAGGAGTCATCGAAAGGCCAAGTAGGGTCACGCAGGGGCACAACGTACAGAGGTCATGAACAACAACAACAGAGATTAACGTACGAGTCCTGGGCAACACAAGTAGTTCAAGTAAATGCGAACCAGTGTAGTGAAAGTGAAAACAAAAATGAGAATATTATTAAATGGTTACTTGATAGTGGTTGTATAAATCATATTGTAAATAATCAGTAATATCTTTGTAATATAACAGATTTAAGAAACCCAATTGAAGTTATCTTCCATAATGATAAAAAGTTAAAAGCGACTAACAAGGAGAACACGCCAAATTCAGTAGCAGGCAACCAATGACAACAGCAGACTGCAATAATGGCAGGCGCCCCCCCCCACCAATTGTCGTCCTACGCAGTGACACAAGAGACACCTTGCGCTTACTTAAGCAAGCCGGTAACAGCCCGGACTTTCACATTAAGCAGCTGAGCAGCGATAAACGCATCCTGCAGTTGAAAAAATTGGAGGACTTCCATCCGTTGAAGGAAGCCTTGAAGGTCCAGAAAACGCAATTCTACTCGTTTACCCCTAAGGAGGAACGAAATTTCAATTTCACTCTTAGGGGGCTTTCGACCTCCTTCCAGGAAGAAGAAGTGCTGGAAGAACTAATAGCTTTAAATAATATTAATTTAAATTTCATTAAAGTTAGCAGGTTTGCATCTAGCAGGTCAACGCAGGACAAAAAAATATTACCGCTTTTTTTGGTCCAACTAGCCGCCGGTATCGACATTTCCGAGCTAAGCAATGTGAAATTTTTATTTCACCATACGAAGAAACTAAAAAAGAAAGGCATGCTGCAATGTAAACACTGCCTAAAATTTGGACATACTGCAACGAACTGTAACTTACAAGGAGAGGTCAAGGTCAGCCCCCCTTGGATTTCCTTGAAATTTTGCACACTTGTAAATGTTGATAAGAGCTACATTTTCGCCATTTAAACTACCCTCTAATACTCAACCCTTTTCGAGATATTGACCAATACAAATTGCAAAAAAACTGAATATACATATCTACCTCTGTGTTGCTACTATAACCATAAGCCGCCGATAGTCGAGTGGTTAAGGGTTCAGGTTTGTAATCCTGATGATGCGTGATCAAATCTTTTTGAGTTTAATTTTT
>JACGTP010000939.1:0-15515 GCA_023678845.1 Mischocyttarus mexicanus
AGAGAGAGAGAGAAGAAACAACGATATTTTATTACAATTTGGATACTTGGTCAGAAAATCAAAAACACGAGGCTGCACGCGGTGTACTTTATTTTGTTAAACAATAAAAAAAAAAAAGATTTATGAACTGCTGGGAGTTTGAAAATAATTTAGCGCGCGGAAGTCGATCGACGATAGTCACAAAAATATCAGGCTTGGCGCGTTACCAGCTTACTACCAAATGCTCCTCTCTCGAGTCTACCCCTCTCTCTCTCTCTCTCGCCCCTCTTATTTCCATGAGGATACTTCGAGACGAACGAGTATCCGGCAGATCATACCATAAGATGACGTGTAGATCCATCATTTTTCGACTGATTTATAACCCCTTTTATAGCGAATACCGATCTATTAAAGTAACTACGAAGGCAAGATATCTCTCGAGGTAATCATCTACGGAGTCGCTCATTACGTTGCTCTAGAATTGCATTCTTGAATTATAAATAGAAATTGCCCTACTAATTGTAAGTGCTGTTGTTGAATTACATAAACTCTTTGTATCTATCCTCGAATAAATGAATAAAATAAACTACACATTTTTCCATGACAATATAATGTATGAAATTTGCCATTTGAAAATGAAACAAAAAGGAAAAAAGAAAAATATACTTCAACTGATTACCATTCTAGTCTCCAAATTGAAATATTTACAAGACGGAAGACCAACGCTATAAACATTAGCATTAAATAATAAAATCACTGTTGACAGTTAGATCAGCTCGACAATCGATTATTGAAAATACTCTTTGGAAAGATCGAAAATTAAATATGGAAAATAAAAGTCTTTTTCTATAAAGTATGCTTTAAACTACTAGGCGTTACATTCTTTGTTCTCGTCCAAGTCCCGCTTTTCCATATCTTTATATATTTTGTAATTTTTTTTTTTTATTCCTTTTTACACCTCCTTTTCCATCGAACTTATCTGTCATCCGCATCTCGAGCGAGGCCCGTGCATTATGGATGGCTCGCGTGTTCTCAACCCTACTTTTCCTATTCCGCGTGTCCCTTTTTTATATCCTCTTTTCTCTCCAACTTCCTCTCACTCTCACCCTCCCACCTCCACCTTTTTTTCTTCCATTTCTATCGTCCTCCCAACTATTTTCAATCTCAATCCTATTACACCTATGCACGGTATAAGTCGACATAAGTGCATATGACAAATTAATACACAAATTTGGTATACGTACGATCATGATTCTAGAAATAATTTTGCTATTTATGTCGAGTCTTACTTCGTAAAAATCTTTCATGTTTCTAATTCGAAGAATTCTAGCATAATGTTCATTTTGCTATATCGATTAACATGGAAAATGCTCAAGGTTATTCCACAAATAAAATATCTTCCGACAAAGAACAATTAATACTAGTAGACACATTGTTTGATTAATTTAATTTAAAGCTGCGATTAATTAAAATAAATTGTATCGTTCATCAATTTTTTTTTTGTGAAATTAATACACTCGATAATTTGTTTAATCGAGACATTGAGAAAGTCGATTGAAACGATAGGAAAATAAAGTATCTCAAGATGAGATATTCGCATCGATCGATTGTCCACGACTACATCAACGTCCTTGGTAGGTTACCGCGAAATGCATGTACTGTCATTTTAATACGTCCCGTAATTCGCCACAATGTAAAATTGCGTGGTGGCGCATCACGACTGAACGAACATTATACGGAAAGCTTTTATACGATCGATGTAACCCTCTTTCAATTTCTGTGTTTGTGAGTGTGTATATTGGTGCGGGGGTCGAACGCATTATGCCATTTCTCGTAGAGATAAGTGAACATAATATGTCTTCTAGCTTCATCAATTTAGTGATAATTTACTCACTTTATATAGTTTTACGTACATACATTTGTATATCCATTAAAGAGTTATAAAATATTATTATTATTATATTATTATTACAGCGAATCAAACTTTCTTTTCAACTTGCCGTGCATTATCCTTCTATTCCTATTTAAATGGTAACAAAATTTGTATTGCATGATAAGGATTATTGCAAATTTGTATATGCGTAACTGTGTGTAAATTAAATATGTATAATACATTTAATTAGGATGAAGTTTACGCACTAACTTTTATAATATTAGTATAAAAATTTCGTAAAATTGTGTCTGTTTAATGGCAAAGAATCGCAATGGTTGTTGGCTTCATCATCGTTCGAATGCTATGACTTTGCAAATACTCGGTCTTTTTTCATAGGTCGCTTCTTCAAATTATCGACAATAAAGAAAATTTTCTAAAACAGTTAAACTCTTTGTTTACTTTTAGTTAAAACATTAGTAGGTCGCTGTTTTCCGTGTTATTAAATTATCAAATTGGTGTTTCTCGCTTGAAAGTAAGTTTTCGAAATGATCTCGCCAGGAAGGGAATAGAATTTTAATATTTCAAATATGTATGTGTATATGTTACTATTAAAACGTGAAATTAACTAAATTATACATTTCAATGATAACATATGCATTAAAAAAAGAATCGATTTAGATAAGTTATGGTAGTCATAAGTCTAAGTGCTGTCGTAGTAATTTCTTCTGTCGTTTAGACTTTTTTTCAACAAATGAGTTTTATTTCATTGAAAATATTCTTTAGTGGTCAATGTAGTCAATAATATTGTATTTCTTTTGATATCAATTGAGAAAATGAATTGCTGTATGTAAAAGGGCTCTAACGAAATGGTTGGTCTGTTCGCGATTGCAGTTAAGACGATCAGGCGTCCAAAAGGAAGAGACCATTAAAAGAGAACTCGGAATTGAAACGCGTGCCATGTGGTAAGCTTCGAAGAAGAAGGGTGGGGAAGGAGAAAGAAATCGTTGGTAAGTCACGAAGATAGTCCCCCATTGGAATCGTCCTTTCGTGACGGATCTAAGTGACCACCCTCGATTTCCGACGTAAAGTGGCCGTACCTCGCGATTAGGATCTCTCGACTTGTTCGCCAACGACTCAGCACGCACGCACGTACGCACGCATGTACGAAAGTAGAAAAGAACACAAGGTAACCTCCTGTGTTTCGATAGAGTCAAAGAGTTTATATCAAAGGAGGAGAATGGAGAGGAGGACGCAAGAAGGAAAAATGAACTCCGCGTAAAGGTGAAGATCGGTAGGGGTAAATTTGTGGGAAGGAACTTAGCCTTTGGAATCAGCGTATATATGCTATATACGCACGTGTATAGGTGTACGCGTGCATATGTTTCTCAAGCTCGTTAAGAGGGTGCAGGTGCGAACCGCGGCAAAACGTTATTGTGATTAGAAAGTATTGTCATCGTACACCTGCTGTGACGTATGTTTGCAGCTTGTATGTACATATTATGGAAGAAAATGATGTGTTTCTGAGCTCTTCGAATTACGAATGAAGATATATAGTCAAAGTCGGTCAGGGGACTATTCGATCATTGAATGATGTAGACTACATAATACATTTACTACTCGACCTTCAACATTATCTCGTTTTAAAAATGAACTTTTTTATGCGGAATCTTTGAGGATCTAATCGATGAACCTACTAGGCGGAAAAGCTATTAGTCAAGATTAATTAATGAAGAAATTATTTAGCGAATAAATTCATAAATCAATAATCTCTCGTTACTGATAATAAATTGTCTTTGGTTGCTGAATTACTGGAAGTTGTGTGTGTGTGTGTGTGTATGCACGCGTGAAGGTGGTTCTCGCGCATGTGTGAACTCGAGGAAGGTGTCGCGTGGTATCCGGGTCGTGTCTTGTTCGCTTTCGATGCGCAGGGAGAGAGGATAGGCCAAAAGGCTGTACAGCGGCGCCGGCGCCCTGGATAATCCAATGGGATCATCCGCCAATCCACGGAAACCGGACCAGACCAATAGAGAGAGTCCTAGGGGTGGTACCTCCTCGTCATACTTTAATTGTTTTTCTACGCAAACACTGATCATTTCTTTAGTTTTTTCGACTGGACACATCGATCGGTCCAATCAAATTCTTTCAGATGTTCGATTATAGTAACTTCAATTTTTCTTATTAATATTTTATTTTTAAGTCACCGGATGGACGTTGACATAGGGCAGAATTAGAAAAAGATGATGAAAATATTAAATATGGATTTAGCTATCGACGATGTTCAAATAAAATAAAGAAGAAAACAATATACCGAGATATTCGAAGCAGTGGCCTTTCAAATCTAAAATAATTTTTGGAAATATTCCATGTTACGATATGAAACACAATATGAAATAGAGAAGATTAAAGAGCTGCAATTAGTGCCAACGATCGGAATAAAATGAATTTCATGAGATCGACTGTCAGCCATCCACAACTATATCTAAAGATTTCTAGAAAACATAGATACATTTTCTACGACTTCTCAAGTAATACGTATTTACAATACGTGCACTCGAGGATGTTAATATAAAAATAAATACTACGATGGAATAAATAAGATACCGAGATAAAGAAGGGAGGAAACCTTGAGGATGAAATATATGACGCGTGAAAACAGACTGCGTTCGTTGAAAGAACAACGACGATGGCGATGCATGATGGCAATGCACGATGACGACGAACGTTCGCGTGTTGAAAATAGAAGTTCATTTAAATGCTCACAATTTCGTTAAGGCTTTTGATGTTGCTAGAAGAAGAAAAAAAAAAGATTCGAGTATAATTGAAGGAAAAGAAAATTTGAAAGAAACTCTTCGTCGTCGTCGTCGTTAATTAAAAGTTTGTAATAATTTAAACAAACAATTGATATTCTCTTCTTATAGTTCGTTGAGTAACTATCACAATATAGATAACTAGGGTCACGCGTAACAAACAGGACGTATATATTAAGGAAAGTTTGGCGCCAACATTTATAACGTCGATCATCGTCTAAAAGACACGATAGTTCGACGAGGCGACTCGGAGACATTGCGAAGAATTTGCGTCAGAAGAACGACAACGACAGGTGGAGAAGAAGAGAGTCGCGATAATGGAAATAGAAGCACGGTCCTTTTAGACTACGACATTCTGGATTATGACGCGAAACGCGAGCAGAAGAACAAGGGTAATAACAAGTTCTGCGGAGGTCTCCAATTCTCGCTTCCAAGATTTCTTCTTTGAACTAAATCATTAGAGAAACTGTGTTCTGTCTAGAAACGTTTCTAAATTTTAGATTAAATCAATCAAAATACTATATATGTAATACAAAAATATGTACACCAAGCATAACTCTTTCCTACGCGAATAATCGAAATATATTGTATAAAAAAAAAAAATAGAAGAAAAGAAGGAATTGTCTATGCAGACGCAATCATGAAAATGCAGTTTGGCAGACGTCCTAATCGTTAGTCGAGGAAAGTGTAGGAACTCGTAAGTAGGTTCTCTCGTCGCTTTGGTATCCCGTTAACGAGGGAGAGAAAACGGCGCGAACTAGAAAAGGGATCTTCGAGAATAGACGTCGCGATAGCGCGGAAACGGCCTTAAAGACTCTTAAATCCTCTTCACGAGGGAGACCAGCAAAGTCTTCTTTCTGTCTTTCTTTCTTTCTTTCTTTCTTTCATTTTTTGTTTCTTTCCTTCTTTCTTTTTTCCTTTCTCGAGACGACGCGACGGCTCGCGCCGAGAAGTTGACACAGGGGACAGGTGGATCTAAATAAAGACTGGACCGACGCCAGGAGCCACAAAGATGGCCGACACCGAGACGCGAGACGTCGTCGGCGTCGTCGTCGTCGTCGTCGTCGTGAACGAACCGAGTCTTTTTATTATTTTTTTTCTTCTTCCTCGACGGTCTATCGATCGACAAACTTCATGCATCCTAATTTTCTTTTGTGTTGAAAATTTACTTTCCTTACCGAATTGAAACATTTCTTTATATTTTAATACGCTAAAATGTTTGTTTCATTATACCGATATTGTTTGAATATTGAAAAAATAAGAAAGAATTTACCGAGATCTTAAGTTCTCTCAAATTTGGATCAAAGGAAAAAGGAGAGAGTTGAAATGCTTCCGTGTTCGACGCATCGCGGGCGCGTCTATGGGCAGGACGGTGTTAGATTTCACTTATCCCACCTACGTTTCGCTAATTCGAGGGCACGCGTTTTCTGCCACGTGGTGGTAGAATGAAGAGAAGAAGAACGTGACGCAAGCAATATCCTTGCCAATTACGCCTTCACCGAGAAACGCATCGAAACATTACGTACGTCGCTCATCTACTATACTAGACGATTATTCTCATTGGCTAACCATTAATTTATAACGCCCACAATGTTGCGTCCCCATCGAAAATAAATCCCAACGCAACAATATTTAAAACTTTTCTTCTTAGTGCCAAATGCGCGCGCGCGTTCCATGCCAAATGCCAGAGTAGTACGAGATTCGAAACTCGCGCCAAATTTCTCTCTCTCTCTGTCTTTCTTTATCCCTTTCTCTTTGATTTTCATGACATATTAATAAATTAGTCGGTATAAAAGAAGCACATTTAACATTTTTAAAACGTTCTCTTTCTCGTGAACAGCGAGACGACCGAATATCTCTCGAATGATGCCGAAAGCTTTGCATGGGGCCTGAATCGAGAAGCAGAGCAAAAAAGAACGAATTCTCCTCGCCCATGGGGTCGAAAGCGCGTATTCACGATTCTTCGCTCATTCTTCTCTCTTTCACGAACGCGTCCGAGCCTTTTCTTCAGTTCCTTTCGAAAGAAGAAGTCTGGAATTTTCTTTTCTTTTTTTCTTTTTCTTCATGTTGTTATAATTAATTCTAAAAAAAAAGAAAATAAAAAGAAAGAAAAACCACCAAGTACAACACCAAAAAAAAATACAACACCAATAGCGACACCAAGTGTAGTGTAAGCTTCCACCACACACACAAGGTTATTATTAATATTACAGTGGTTAGCGGAGCCTGTACACTCGACTAGACTCTCTCTCTCTCTCTCTCTTTATATTCTCTATCCTCCGATTATCCTCCTATCTCTCTTTTTTTCTATTTATTTCTCCATGTTCCAAAAAGAGACTTCCGCTTTTCCGCGAAACTTACGACACGTGCCAATACGAAGTACCGATTCACCGTATCGTGAATCACTCTTGCGATATCTATTAAACGACTTAAGTAATTTTCAAAACTTATTTTCCGGTTTAGTTACAGCTTCGCGATTAATTCTATCCAAGAATCAAAAATGTATTACTTGTAATTATTTCTAAATAATAAACGAAATAAGATGAATAAATTATTTGAAAAAGTGATCATAAAATTTGAACGAAATTGGAAATGTATGAAATAGCTTTCTCGTTATATTCGTTCAATCAAAACTAAGAAATTTCGTCGTGAAAGTAACACGGAAGAATCTGGTCGTGCCAAATAAGGTTGAACCGCGATAAAATCGATAGAAACGTAATAAAAAATTAACGCCGCAGCAAGGTTTGTGTCCTGGGCCAAGCCAGGTCGATTTTTCACGATCGAAACGATACTCGGCGTGTCGTTCCGCGTTCTCTTTCTAACTCTGTCCTCTCTTTCTTTCTTTCTTTCTTTCTTTCTTTCTCTCTCTTGCTCTCGCTCTCTCTCTCTCTCTCTCTTTACGAGGAGGAGTCCTCGCCGACGTCGCTGATAAAATCTATTTTCGCTTTTAGCCGGACAAAAGGAAAAGAGAGCACGCGCACGCGCTCGTTTTCGTCCGGCGCGAAAGAATAAATATTTGTGTTGAGTTAAATGGCTCCCGAGACGGTGAACGAAAATCTCAATTTGATCCTAGGGGAATTTGTGAACGCGTTCCTTGCTACTTACAATGTTTCTCCCGATGACCGATATTTTTCTATATTAACATTTTCCAAATTACGATTATAAATAATTCGAGTATCGGATGATTTTCCTTCTGAAGAAAATCGAAGAGACAGTCGAAAGTCTTTAAAACTGTGGAAAAAAAATACCGCCACCAGAGGCATAGCGGAGGAAAAAAAAAAAAAAGAAAATAATTCAAATAAGAAAGAAAATAATTACGTGGTAATACAATCACAGAAACGAAGCGTAACGAGTGACAGAAAAAAATTGTAGATAATAATTACTACTAAAAAGCGCTAAATATTATCGTCGTTTCGATACTCACTAATCGCAAATAATCGTATTATTAGAAATATCGTTAAATATATTAATAATCATTATAAAATAAAATCATCGCAAACGTTTACATTCTTACTCTTATACTTGGTCTTCATATACCCAACAAATCATTAATAAAAGAAAACACAATATTCGTTTCTTTTTTTTTTTTTTTCTCAAAAATTAAAACTAATCACTAAAAAGAAAAAAAAAAAGAGAAACGAATTCGAACGTACAGGCATATGGCTGTAACGTTACATTACACGTTAAAAAGTCATTATCATCGTCGTTACCATGTCATTACTGTGATTATGCTTGATTAAAAACAAAAAAAAAAGAAAAAAGAGTGTGTGTATGTGTGGGCGTGTAATTAAAGAGTGAATATAAGATAAAAAAAAAAAAGGAAAAAAATAGAAGAAAAAAGAAAGAGTCCAAACCAGTAAACAAACAATCGCAACTCGTTCAACAACCGCAATCTCAATTATTCATCACTTCAACGTAAACTTCACCAATAAAGTAGAAACATGGAAAGTAAAGAAAAAAAACACAACTCAAAAAAAAAAATACGGTAGATGAAGAAGAGGAAGAGACCGAACCCTCCGAAGAAATCTCCCCGGCAAGTAGCGTGTAACTTCATCGAAAGAAATTCGTAGGTACTCGTGTGGCTTCGTATACGTGTGCGTGTGCCGTATATTTTATCCCCTCTCTCTCTTTCTCTCTCTTTATCTCTCTCCCTTTTTCTCACCCTTTCATAGTTTTCGCAAATATTTCTCCCTCTTTTCTCATATACTATCTTTATCCTCTCTCTCTCTCTTTCTTTCTGTCTCATTTTTTTTCTCTTTCAGAAGATGAACTCTATTTTTCGTTTCTTTCGTTCGTTATTTTTAGTCTCTCTTTCATAAACGTTTGTTTCATCATTTTTAATTTCATTCGATTTTTTTTTTTACTTTTGCTCCTTAGAACGGCCCACGGCCCTCTCAAGGATCTCGAAAAGAGGACTCTCTGCTTGCTGCCTTACGCGCACGCATCAGGATGCTGAAACGTTATATATATAAGACAGTCTTCAACAACTAAATCTATGATCTCAGCCACGAATCGTATCCAATTAAACGAACATTTATGTATATACCTATATATTTTACTATTATCTAGAAATGTATTGTATGTGTGTTCGCGCGCGTTCTTGTCCGGTGAAGAGACAAACAAAAATATACATAAAAATCAATTTATATGAGTGTGAGAAAAAATATCTGCCATATAGATCAAATCCTTGGCAAACAAAAAATTATTATCTATTATATATTTTTGTTCTTTTTAACGTTAATATCACAAGTTGCCTTGAAAATCATGAAAAAAATCTTGACAATGTTTACGACCGATTCGATGCTTCTTACGCTACTTCCTTCATCTAAATTCTGCGATAAGTTACAACACTTACGTTCTTAAATATATTTCGAAAAAAATCACATCAACGTAAACTTACCCATATTGGCTGGGAAGAACCGCAGGATATCCAGCTCTAATACCGGCAGCAAATGGGAATGCTAAAATCATAAATGGTCTTGAGTTAATTTCTATTTGCGTTTTCTAATCGTCGACCATGAAGAACTACACTTATTTTTCCATGGTATTTACGCGCAAATACAACAAAGACGCACAATTAGTACTTTCTAAATACATCCAATGAAATAAGAGATAGAATAAATAAACTAAACTAAATAAATAAGTAGCTATTTGGTTGAAACGAGGAACGTGGCTAAAGGAAAAAAAGAAAAAGACAAATGTAAATTCGGGGGCTCGGTTAGGGCAATTTTAAACTCGCATCAGACTCCAAAACTATGTTGGCCTAAAGCCATTTAAGAAAAATAGAGGGAGAGAAAGCAGGAGCGAGAATGATGCTGAGAACGCGACTACCACTTCATTTCGGCTTTCAAAAATGTTTCTCGCCCTTTCTGTGCTCTGCCATCGTCCCTCTATTTCTCTCTTTTAGGATCAAAGATCAAACTGAGGGTTACGTAACGCGACTACACTCCATCTTCTATCTTCTATCTTCTATCTTCAATCTTCTATCTTTATCAACATCTAGTTAAAGAAACAAACGAATGAACAGTACGAGTTAGCTACGATCGAGAACTCTAATATACAGCAAAAAGGTAACGTTTTTGACTGCAACATAACGACCGACAACATTCAACAATATTTTACAGTTGTATACAATAAGCCATACGTTAATGTTGAAAAGTTTCTACAATTTTTCTTTCCCCGAGTTTATATTTTATTATTTAAGATGAACAAAATGTATCTCTAATCGGTATGCATTGAATTTACTATTTCAAAACTTCAACTATGTATTATGTTCTTCTGAAGAGATAAAACTTACTGAGCCGAGCAAGGGTTTCGTATCACTGGTGGACATTTGGTAGGGTAAATATGATTTACAGAGAACACTTACTTTTCTAACATAAGTTTTAGTGTCAGAATCGTAAAACGCTCGTGTACATGCATATGTGTTTTCGGTACTGAACAGATTGAAAATAAGTAAAACTGTAGATCTTGGAATAACCAAGCACTGTAGTACTATAATATCCTAAGGCAAACGCTGTATGACTCATCCGTGCTTTCGCGTTTCAATTTTTTACGATTTCTTGAACACATCGAAATGTTCATTATTCGCTTAAAAATAGACCGAATGTTCGCGAGGTTAAACATCGAACCGACGCGACTTAAGATTTCCTGGAGACTGTACCAAATGATATACAATCTACACTACTGGGAAGAAAAAAAAAATTTCAAAAATTCAATGAAACTTTATCAAACGATAGTAACTTTTCATATCGCAACTTCACTTTTTATTATTATTCTAACAGTGAGATGAAATAAAAAGAATAGAAGGGCTTAACGTAACATTTAAAAGTGAACTTACTAGTTTGCAAGTTACCCCTCGGTTTAGCTCCGAGAATTGCTAGGTTAACGTTGGCCTTGCGACCATCGATGATGGGATTGGGGTCCTTGCAGGCTCTTTCAGCTGCTGCTCTATCTCCCATGATGACCTATGAACAAAATCAGTTGATCGTTTAGTTACAAGCAGTGAATAAGTGATGTGAAAAAGACCATTGCTAATCAACAAAACTGATGTAGCGTTTATGCTTGAATTTCCATACTATCTAAAGTGGAGTAACACGATAAGACAAAGAACGAGTTTCTTAACCAAGTAACTCGCAATTTAATATATTCGCGACATTTGCTAAAGAACTTTATCAGCAAGTTAAAGAGGGTACAGTGTGAGAATTTAAACATATTTGGCAAGAACCTGAAAACTAGTTGCTTGCTTTAATCGCAATGATTTACGGGTTTATCGATAGGTACCGGATTTTCTTCGAAAAGAAACAAACCCGATTAAAACTGTAAATTATACGAACATAAGCGCCGATGAGATTAAAAGTATGTATATACTTATTATCTTACGTATGTTTTCATTTAACTATTTAGATATCAATAATTCATTTTATTATAATAAACGTTATGCTTGGTAATAGTTTGTAGTCAAATTAAACTTATATGAACAACTTTTTCTTCTCCAATTTTCCAGCTCATATTAACTTGTATTATAATAAATATGAAAATTGTTAAAAAAAACGTACGATATATGATGATGGAAAAGACAGAATTGATTACTCACGAAACCATAGCCTCTGCTTTTTCCAGTCTGCCTGTCCGTGATGACAACGGCCTCCTCAATATCCCCGTAAACACTGAAATGTTCCCTGAGACTTTTATCGGTCGTATGATACGGTAAACCGCCAACGAATAACTTTGTCCAGGTGGTATCTTTTTGCTGAGGTGTGGCACCCGCAAGAGCACCCAGCCCGGAAACGAGCTCGTCCGGGCCTGGTGCTCCCACAGCGCCTACAGCACTAAGACCGGCGGCACTGGGCATCAACATCCTCCAAATTTTGGCGATTTCACTACCGCCAGACGAAAGAACCACTTGATCAATTTTGACTACTTATTTGGTACTGTTGGGATGAAAATAAATCAGGCGTGCTGTTGGTTTAACAGCATCTAGGTCAAACTAATGCGAGTTTGCTCTCCCTGAAAATATATACAAAATTTCATATTAAAAACACGTTATGGTCAAACGAATTATATATTCTTCTCGCTCGTTATCAACATTTTTTTAATTATTCAGCATGAACCTTTATTCCATATTTGATTATCTATTTAGCCGTTTAAAATCTATTTTATTTGATCTAAAAATCTGCCAGTTGTTTAATATTCAACGCATCTTGTTACTGTCCCGAAGAAACAGTCGAAAAGGAACGAAAACGGTTTTCCCTTCGTCACGAGCCATTTCTTTCTTTCTTTCTTTCTCTCTCTCTCTCTTTCTCTCTCTTTCTCTCTCCCAACGAATCGATGACTTCAACATGTACAAAGCGAACAGATAAAAATCCCCCTTTGCACGGAAGCCGCAAGAGAAGGAGAAGGAGAAGGAGAGAAAAAGAGAAGCAGAGAACTAGCTAGAGGAGTCTCGTTGAGGAAGGAGAAGAAAAGGGCAAGGAGGTGGGAACCCTGACCTCCATTCAAGGTTGGGAGAGCCTGAAAAAGGGAGGTAGCACAGCTTAGGCCCTATACCTTGCTCAGGTAGACCATGTATAGGGTATTTTTCGTAGGGCTCTCGCTTTTCGAGTTTCAGCGACGGAGTCTGCAGAAACGGAAGGTCTCTTTCTCTTTTCTTCCCTGTTTGTGAGAGCAAGTTGAAGCAGCTAGCTGCGTCTCTCTCTTATTGTGCGCACCGGGCTTCGGCGAGGACCCAACGCGTACCTCCCTCTTCGTTCCTCCGAACACATTTCTCGTCTCGCCTAGCTTTCGTCTCTCCCTGAGCGTCGTTGCCCCCACCACAAACAACACCACCGGGCCTTTTTACTCGGGAACCGACATACGTCTGTCCGTCCATCCGTCCGTCTGTCCTTCCGTTCGTTCGTTCGTACGTTCGTTCGTTCGTTCGTTCGTCCGTTCGTAAGTTCGTACGTTCGTTCGTTCGTTCGTTTCTACCGAATCCCCCAAAACGATCCAGCAGCTGCTGCAGAAAACCGGTGCAGCACTGTGTATAATCACATTGTTGTAGTGCGTTCGGCTCCTTTCCTCCTCCAACTTCTACTCCTCCGCTAACCTTTTCCCACCCTCTCTCCTTTCCTCTTTCGGAAGGTCCTAGACGTCCTCCTAGTCGCAAACCTCGCCAAAACGATCGACCAAGCACAAAAGCCGCTTGACTGAATGCAACAACCGTGGAAACAATGACCGCAAGTAAAATTCTATTATGTAATAAATACAACGTGAATATTATCATGTACGAATTTAGCATGGTAATTTGTCAATGAATTTTACCGTCTTCAAAGAGACATAAGAAATTATTTATTTCCAGTCGAGCTTCAATATTACACTACATCTGATTTATTGAAATAGAGTTAAATAGTTGCATATATATCATTTGGAGCTTTCAAATAAATCTGCCATTGAAGACATTCGTTTTAGAATAATTTTTTACATCTGAGTGGAGCCTGTCCCAAGTAGGTGCCCTTATTTTTATTTCTAAGGCAACTTTTGTAAAGATCCCATTTGAATGTGATCCTAAAAAGCCCAAAGTATAAATTCCAAGAGTAACGGGTGTTTGAAAACGTTTCATCCTTTTCAGTCTTCCCTTCAGGTATACGGTTGAAACCCTCGATGGAGAAAGTAATGCTTTGAGAAAGAACAACAGCCGTTAAGCGGAACACAGCTGAGTTAGTCATAACTCGATCTTCATCAAATCGATTACTCACTCTGACACAATAGAAGCTCGTGTCGTTTGGCGATAGTAAAACGAACACGGCAAACGAGAATTTTCGATGGCATAGGACAAATATTCTATATCATCGTCATGAACATCGTCACGACGACGTACGAGTTTTATCGCGCGTTCGATGCTGGCCGATTGCCACGCGCTCGATTTTGCCCACGAAAATATCTTCTCGGCCAAAGTCACAAAGGCCCCCAGACAGAGAAAGAAATAAAGAACTTTATTATACGACGCAGGCAATTTTACGAGTAGAAATATTCCTTGTCGTAGATAACAAAATTTTCTAACTCCGATCGTCTATGACATTTCAAAGTTATATCTTCGAGCATAAACGAAAAAAGTTGAGTTAATCAATTATTTATAATCAATCGTAAAGGGTGGAAAATATACGACGATCGTAATAATAATCATTGCAACGCAAATTTGAAGTAAGAAACAAATTATTGTTGAAATTATTATGATAACTAAAAAAAAAAAAAGTTTTCTCGTAAGCTTTAAGGAATTTCGAAAGAGTTTATTCCAAATGGGCAGCGCGACGAAGCGTCGATAACGCGATTATCGAATTGTTTGCATCTCATGTGAAAACACTTGTTGAAGCACGATCAACGATGCCTACTAACATCTAAGCACGATGGCCATCACTTTTTACGCGAATTTTTCCAAATCTAAATAAAAATCGATTTTAATCGGTTAAGAAAGACGAGTCTTACTCTGTCAAAAACATTACATTGAAAACCAAAGAATGAATGTATTTTACTCTCGTCACAAAAAAAAAACACTATTTCTTCTAATTCATTTACTTAAGTATATACCAGCAATTAATCGTATCACGTGGAAATAATATGATTATATATTATAAAAATGCATACTCATATTTGAAATGACATATCGACAATGCGATATCTCTCATAACACGTGAAATTAATAGATCGTCTATCGTCATAAAATTAACTGAGACGTTATTATTGATTAATTACCCTCTATAATACAATCCATAAACTTATTGTAATAGTAATCTATTTTTTAATTATCATAAGCTCAAATAATGAAACGAAAAAAAAAAACGAATGTTCGTTGAAAATATGAAGCTACGTTTCAACGGTTTAAAAGTTGGCACCCTGTTTCATTGGTTCGTCTCGTATTAACAATTGTAATTTTAAGAATTAACATATCTTGAAATATATTGTCCATTCCTCAAAGATTGACAGAAAACTTGGAAATATCTAGTCCCTTTTTTTTTAAATGTAGGCTCTCGAAGAAAAGGAAAAAATTTCAAAGATAAAAAAGAAAAAAAAAAAAAGGAAAAAGGCAAAAAAAAAAAAGGAATGAAAGAAAGAAAGAAGGATTCGGATAGAGTGCCACAGGAGATTTCCAAGCGGATCGTTTTATCCGAGGCAGACCAGGCAAGCCGGCAGAGCTGGTCCAACTCGAAAAAGTTTGCTGTTCGTCGTATAAATACAGACTTTTCCTTTAAATCCGTGTTCACGGTGTGAAACCATCGAGAACGATTCTTTACACCATACCAACTTACGAAAGTAGTCTTTTTCGAGCGGTTAACTTCGATCGCGTTATAATGAGGATATTCTCGAAAGTACACGATTAC
>JACGTP010000940.1:0-15491 GCA_023678845.1 Mischocyttarus mexicanus
GACACTTACTCTGTGCTCGACGACTATACTCGTCATCGATCGATTTTTGTGACACACAGAAAGTGCGAGAGGTGCGCACTTTCAAAACGAGGCGACACATTTAACTGGTTAAAAATACAGTACTTCCCTTTTTGTATTGGCTCCGGGTCTCATACAATACGGTTTCACATAACACAGAATTTTCTAGGAACCTATCTATAGAGAAGGGTTACCTGTATATAGAAACAGAAATTTGTTACATACATACATACATAAATATCTATATATATTTCGTAATGTTGGGTATATCGTACGAGATAATGACAACCAGAGAATTCAATTCCGTTCCGTTCCTAGAATTAGAATTCACATAAATGAGAAACATAAAGATACATATATATAAATATTAGGTTGTCCCCTAAGTTTCTTCCGTGCCGCGCTATAAGTTACTTTAAGTTGCTGTATTTATATAAACATGCAGGCTTATCTCTTAGCCGTTTATGGCATCGTTTTTAGTTGTCTCAGAGCTATTTTAAAGTACGTTTTGTTAGTGACAAAGTCTCTTTTACAATTTTTTCTGCACCGTTCAATATGGAGAGCCAAAAGAAGCATTTGCGGCATGTTATGCTTAATTGCTTTAAAAAAAGGAATAGTGCAAAGGACACTGCAGACGAGATTTGCACTGTTTACGGGAGTAGTACTACGACTATTAGGACCGTTTGCAATTGGTTTGAAAAATTTAGAGCTAGCAATTTTGTGTTGAAAGATGAAGACCGCAGCGGTCGCCCAGAAACGACGGATACGGACATTATCAAGACTGTGATCACTGAACTTCCGCAATTTAGTGTGCGCGAGATAGTGGATGCTACTAATATTCCCAAAACAACGATACGTAAGCATTTAATCAAGATGGGATATGCGAATCGATATGAAGTTGGGGTTCCACACCTACTGACGGAGACCGGCCTTATGAACCGCGTCTCTACGCGTGATTTGCTTCTCCAGCGACATGAAAGGGATCCTTTCTTAAAGAGGCTTGTCACTGGAGACGAGACTTGGATTTTATACCAAAATGTGCATCGAAAACGCACTTGGTCTAAGGAAAATAGACCTTCAACTGTTGCGAAGCCTAGACTTCACACGAAGAAGGTTCTCTTGTGCATTTGGTGGGACTGGAAAGGTGTAGTGTACTACGAGGTCCTTCCTCAAGGTGATACCATCAACGCTGACAAATATTGCAATCAACCGGATCAATTAAAAGCCGTCATAGCAAAAAAACAGCCAGAATTGGTGAACCGACGAGACGTCGTTTTCCATCACGACAACGCAAGACCGCATGTTGCGTTGGTCGTAAGACAAAAATTATTACAGTATGATTAGGGCGTTCTACCTCATCCTCCGTACTACCCAGACCTTGCTCCATCCGATTACTACTTCTTCCTCTCGTTAAAAAATTTTCTCCGTGCTAAATCTTTCCTATCTATAAGCGAAATAAAAACGCACCAAAATGAATATTTTGCAAATAAGTTTGAACAATTTTGGAAAAAGGGCATAATGAGGCTTCCTGAGAGATGGAAGAAGGTTATAGAACAGAATAGTTCATATATAACATAATAAATTCACCTTAAACAAAAAATATCTTATATTCATTTCGCATCAAAAAAGGGAAGAAACTTAGGGGACAACCTAATATATACATAAAGAGAGAGAGAGAGAGAGAGAGGTTGAACAAATACGATAAGTTTAACTTGTAATTTGACGATAATTATCGTTGTCTACTCTTGTCTAGAAACGAGCACGAAGATGTTTATCAAATTATTCCTGAGAAACAAGTTAATAGGAAAAGGGTAGGGGGACGGGGGTGGTGACGGTGGCGGAGGATGAGGAAGAAAAAGGGAAAGAAGAAAGAGACAAGGAACTGAAGAAGGTAAAGCAGCGTGACTCTGAAAGGTTTATGAAAAGTCTTGAAGATAACCGAAAAGCTGTATAACAGCTAATAACTCATCTTAGAGTTATCAAAAGGTATCCCTTTCTCTGTCTATCCTAACTACTCGAAGCAAGGCTAAATCCTACCGTTTAATTTGGAGAAGACTCGAGGACATCAGCGGAGGGATTTGCGTGAGCCCGTTGAGAAGTGAAACTAAAAAGAATGAGAGAGAGAAAGAGAGAGAGATAGAGTGACACACAGAGAGAGAAAAGCTTGGATAGGTTATTAAAGCTGAAAAGGAAGAAGAAAAGAAAGAGAAGGAAGGAAGATAGAGTTGGTAGGAAGGAAGAAGAAGAAGAAGAAGAAGAAGAAGAAGAAGAAGATACGACAAAAGGTCATAGACGCTAGGAATCCCTCCCCCTGCCCCCCCTGCCCCTCTGCTGCACCCACCACCACCACCACCACCACCACCACCCCACAACGATGTTTATCGTGTGCCGGTTGCACTTCAGCTTGGCCCATGCTCTCACCCTGCTTGCTGCTGCATATCTTTGACCCAGATAAGAACTAAGAGAGTTTTCGAGTCTTCCTCTTCCTTTTTCATTTCCTCTTTTCTTCTTCTTCTTCTTCTTCTTCTTCTTCTTATATTTCTTCCTCTTTTTCTTATATTTCTTCTTCTATTCCATCTTTTTTAAGAGAACACCGAGTCCATAGCCTTAGGCCATGGAAGATTTTCCGTCGAGCCTTTATCGACATTAACCCATGCTTCGTTTAACATAGCTCGAATAAACGGGAAACGAAATGATACGATTCGTCATTTACTGATATTTCCATTTACTTAATAATACCACATCCATATATATATATATGTGTGTGTGTGTATGTGTGTGTAAAGAAAATTCGTTCAGGATGAATTTGTAAGAGGAAAATCTTTCTACACACGATCGAGTATATACATTTTTGATCATTCTAGCATGAAATCGGTCATAGGGATACATGGCCCTATCATCATCGAAGAGAAAAATATATAGAAATAAAAGAAAATTGTAGGAGGATCGATAGATGCACTTTTGTAGTAATATGAAATAATACAAGATAATACAACAACAACAAAAAGAACAATAATAATAATAAGAAAAAATATATAAAAAATATATAAATAAGTAAAATGTTAGACTGTGTAAAAGATGAAAAGATAAAAAATGATAAGACCCTTTTGGTATGATGATCCTCTCGCATTATCCTCGAATCGGAAGACAAGAGGCATACTAGACTGTTAACGTTCGTATTATACAAACGTCTTGAACACTTTAGCTCCCTCAATTCTCTCTCTCTCTCTCTCTCTCTCTCTTTCTCTCCTTCTTTCTATCTTCTTCTATCTGTCTATCCATCTATCTCTCTCTTTACTCGGTCGAGGTACGAGGGAGAGATGATCGTCGTCGATAGTGACGTCACTAACCCACAGCAATGACGTAAAAGGCAGGGAACGTTAAGTTACGCAAGCGTCGAGAAACGCAGGGAGTAGGGTGCGCCTCGATCACCCAGTGCCCTACATTTCCCCTACCCTCATTTTCAACCCCCACCCACCTACCTCCCCCTTCTCCTCCTACTATACAACCTACCCCTTCTACTAACTCCTCCCTCTACTACTTTTCCATCCCCACTACTCACTCAACTTGCTTACTTGCTTGCTTGCTTGCTTGCTTGCTTGCTTGCTCTCACAAACCACCCTCTTTTTCTTCTTCTTTTCTTTTCTTTCTTTTCTTCCTTCTATGTATATAGATCTCTTTTATATGTGTGTATGTGTGTGTGTGTGTGTGTTTGTTACTTGGAGTTTATGGGGTTGTCGAGAGACTCACTCTCTCTCGACGCTGCCTACGTTCCCATCGGAATCATTATGGGCCTACGTGGAAATGCATAAGTAAACAAGAAAACAAACATTTATCGTTTGTCCTATGTACACGTGGACGTCAATCCAAAGGATACCTTTTTTTTCCTTGCTACTTGTTGTTTTGTTGTTGTCAATGGAAAACTAACTTCTAGTTTTTTTCTTCTTTTTTTTTATATTCTTCTATTCCAGTATTTTTATTTTATTTCTTTTTCTTCTGGAAGATTTTTTATGTGTGTATCAGGGTTAATCGAATTATTGATATTACTGGAAAGATTTATTTTCTCATAAACAAATATTTATATGAATTTGTTTATTTATATATGATTTTAATTGATTTTTATTACATGAAAATTAATAAATGATATGATGAGTGATACAAAATTTCATTTATATTTTATTATATCGAAAGTATAAACCTCAAACAACTTAGAACCTAACTGCAATCACCATACAAGTTTGCATATTCTGAAATTAGATATTTTAGAGCATAACCCTTCCGAAAGCTGTCACGGGTGAAATTTAACCTGAAGCAAATTTGGCTTGCAACAAGGTACCACACACACACACACACATACACACATACACTGAGAAATACATACAACTTCATTTCCATGAATTTCATCTAAGAAAATAATAATCAATTCTTGTTAATTAAATTAATATTTTATTATATTATATTATATATTCCCAAACTAAAAGGAAAGTAATTAATTAAATTGAATAATCTAATTCAGATTCTTAAAATAGAATAGATAATGATAGAATCTTCTCTGATAAGTTTTAATAACATAACATAAAAAAATAAAAATATGATAAAGAAAAGAAAATCACGATTGTTAAAAGAAAAATGGTAAAAATAGCATTGGAGGGTTCAGTCTTTTCGATGGGTCAACCTTTCCATAGTTCTTTTATATCCAAGAATCATAGTATTCCCTCGACTTCAGTACCTTCCTCTTCCTCCTCTTCCCCCCTTTCCCTCCACAATTCTTCTCCGCACATATTCCTTAGAGATGAAATTTTCCGAGAGAAGTCTTCTCGTATCTTTACGAAACAAGTCGAACAGAGACTGTCCTGATTTTCTTTTTCTTTTTTTTTTTCTCAACTTCACGAGTATAGTAACTTTCTATATCCTAAGGATAATACATAAATATATGTATAAAAATATATAAAAAAAAAAAATTCAATATGGTCGAGTAACATAAAGAACGAATCTTAAATATGGAATATTTCTTTTGAAAAAGTTTCTTATTACTAAAAATAAAAAAAATCAAAATAGGAAAAAACAGAAAGAGAAAAGCGTAGAAGATATTCATTAAAAAAAAAAAAAAAAATTAACAGAAAAAATGATTCGCACAAATTAACGTAGTAAAAATGGGATGGGAAGTGGGAGGGAGAAGGGGAATGCATTTTTTCTACTTTTTTTTTCTTGCGAATCTCACAAAGCAGTTATTTCTCAAAAAAGGCCCGTAAAAAGACGATCAAGTTTAAAAAAGGTTAGTTGGTGGTGGTAAAAATTGTAGTAGTAGTGGATGCAAAGGCCGAAGGTGAAAATCATTAAAAAGTTAAAGAAAATGTCGGAACTGATTTTCTTGAATAATGAACTCGTCGATAGGATTTCTAACGTCGTTGAAAAGCACGAAGGAAAAGCTATCGGATACTGATAATTAAAATGAAAGAGTCAAAGGAGAAAGAGAACGAAGAGGGTGGAATGAGAGAGAAAGAAAGAGAGAGAGAGAGAGGGGTAAAGGAAAAAAAAAATCCAAGTTTTAAATTATAAATGCGAGTCTTCTTATCTAAAAATATTTCATAATCAAATTGATGATACAATTCGATAGTTAGAGGAATGAATTATTTATAGATTTTTAATATATAATTCGTTCTAATTATTCAACAGAGAAATTTATTATTAGTATGCTCTTCGTATAACATGAAACGACTATTAATACAAGAGTGATAACGGAGGTGGAGGAGGAGGGGAGGGCTGAAGAGGGTCATTTTTACATGGATGAATACACGGATAAAAAAAAAATAAAATTATTAATATTAGGTTGTCTAATATGAAATGGAGCAAAATTGAATTCAATTACGTGCATTTCTCTCTAATATGAAATGGAGCAAAATTGAATTCAATTATGTGCATTTCTCTCTAATATGAAATGGAGCAAGAAATGCACGTAATTGAATTCAATTTTGCTTCATATTAGACAACCTAATAAATAACACATAAAGTATAAACATTAACAATTATTATAGTTTATATTTTTTTTATTGTTTTTCCTTGTTGTTCAAATTATATCGATTAACGCGTTTATTCATTTATAATAAATAATAAAAAAAATAAAATTATTAATATTAGGTTGTCTAATATGTAATGGAGCAAGAAATGCACATAATTGAATTCAATTTTGCTCCATTTCATATTAGACTACCTAATAAATAACACATAAAGTATAAACATTAACAATTATTAGAGTTTATATTTTATTGTTTTTCCTTGTTGTTCATATTATATCGATTAAAACGCGTTTATTCATTGATAATAAATACCAAAAAAACAATAAAAAGTATTAGGGAATATCCCGAGTGAGCAATGCAGAAGTGAAACTGCATATAATTTTTGTAGGAGGAAGTTCGTACAAAAAAAAGAAAAAAAAAAAGGAAGAGGAAGAACAAAAATGTATTTCGTGGCCCTCGTGAATAGCAACTTTTTCCCCCTGCACCCCACCAACCCCCACACCATTTTACCCTCCTTCCCTTCCTACTCCTATTATTGGCGCTATGGAAATTTTTACTAGGACAAGAAATGGGAAATAATTTGAAGGCAAAGTTTCAACTGGAAAGTTATGAAATAAATGTAGTCGAGTTTTTCCCTCTTCCTTCCCCACCCCTCTTCTCGCAAATCCCACTCCCACCCTCTCTCTTTCTCTTTTATACTCTTTTTGGTCGCGTCGTCGCGTCGGTCGTGGCAAAAAAGTAAATTTTGGTCTCGCATTGGGAAGAAGAAGAAGAAGAAACTTCTTCCCTTTGCTGGGTTTGTAGGAAAACTTTTGGTCTATGAGATTTAGCCTGATTGGGAATGAAATTAATTCGCTTATTAGGCACCCCGTGTACGCTTTCATGGACCGATTAAAACTTTCGACTCTGTTCTGAAAAGTCAGAGAATTATTTTTCCCTCACCGTTTTTCTTTTTTTTTATCATCGATAACGAATGATCGAAGAGAGAGAGAGAAAAAAAAAGAAATCGAACGAATAATATTTTTACATTAAAGATTACGATGAATATTTATTTCAATTTTTATTTAATTATTTAATTATTTTTATTTAACAGAAAAGAGAGTGTTTTAGTTGAAAATTTAACTCGAACTAATTTTCATTATTAATAATATTAAAATCGATTACGAGAATAGATTAATACTATTTTAAACATTAACCTATTCCTAGTATAAGACAATTATAGCTATTTTACTATTAAAATACACGACCTTAATCAACAACAACAACAACAACAACAACAAGAAAAAAGAATCTTGCAATATTTCAATTAATTTTCAATACAATATTTGTATCATACGTATACTTGTATATATCTACACGACCATCATTATCAGAATAACGGAACAATAAAAAAAATAGACACGCAATAAAGGGAAAGAATAAAAAAAAAAAAAAAGAAAAGTAGAAGAAGAAAATGGAAAAATAACAATCAATATGTCCAACGCAGCATCCGTTCGTAATTAAAAAGGAAAGAAGAAGAAAAAGAAGAAGAAGAAGAAGAAGAGAAAAACAAAATAGGAACAATAATAAATAAAAGCCTCGATCGGTGGTGGCGAGATGTGACCTCTCATGGGGGTTTCGATCGGTCGGTTGGAAAATCGTCGGCCCGACTTTCGGCGCGACAAAGAAGAAGGGCGGGTGGATGAGAGGGTGGGGGGAGGTTAGGTGGGTGAAGGTGGGTGAAGAGTAGGTGGTTGGGTTGGTGGGTGGGTGGTTGGTTGGTTGGCGGTATGGAATGGTCGGAAGCTGCGATCTGGTGGGAGATTTTGCTGGAGCGGGGTAAAGCTCTTTGTATATATATAGAGAGAGGATAGAGAGAGAAAGAGAGAGAAAGAGAGAGAGAGAGAGAGAGAGAGAGAGAGAGTGAGAAGGCGCAGGCGCGGGACGAGGGTTGAAAAGCGGATGGGGCTGCTCACTACGCCCGGGACATCGTGGCTCGAGTGTAAGACAGAAAGAGATGGAGATAGAAATACCTAGTGGAAAAAGTAAAGGAAGATAAAAGGGAGTAAGAAAGGATAGGAGGAACATAAAAGGAGGAGGAAATAGATTGAGAGAGAGTAAGAGAGAGGGAGAGGAAAATGGAGAGGGATACATAGCTGATACACACACGACAAAGTCAGAAAGATAGAAAGTAAGAGAGAGATAGACGAAACACAAGATTGGCGAACATCGGTGAAGAGAGTAAGAGAGAAAGAGGTCCATGTAGAAGAGGAACCGAGAGGGATAGGGAGAGAGTGAGTGAGAGAGAGAGGTGTAACATTGGAAGAGGAGAGGTTGAGACCAGCTACAGGGAGGAAAGCAGTGAGGGAGAGAAAGAGAGAGAGGGTGTGCGCGCGCGTAGATCAGTACGAGAGGAAGGAGAGAGAGAGCCCTGGAAAAGCCGGGAGTGTTCCTCTCCGACCCCCATCAGTCGAGGTTTCCGCGAGGGAAAGCTACCCTCGTCGTCGCCGTCGTCGTCGCCGTCGCCGTCGTCGTCGTCCTCGGCGTCGTCGTCGTCGTCGTCGTCGTCGTGGTTCTCGTGGTTCTCTCGTGCATGTACATCTGTCATCATCGTCAATCCTCGTGAG
Organism: Mischocyttarus mexicanus; assembly: GCA_023678845.1. Taxonomy (NCBI): domain Eukaryota; kingdom Metazoa; phylum Arthropoda; class Insecta; order Hymenoptera; family Vespidae; genus Mischocyttarus; species Mischocyttarus mexicanus. The sequence continues at coordinate 8,639 of JACGTP010000940.1, forward strand.
ATATACCCCCACCCTGTTAAACCTACCCAGGAAAAAGCTTAGCTAGGATTAGAACTTTGGCCAGCATCATCATCCTCGTAGACTACTTTTTTTACCCCATCTCGGACTGGGTTTTGCACGCGCGCGCGCGCATCTCACGTCCTTTCGCGAGTGGGAAAGCTTCTCGCTCTCTCTCTCTGAATCTCTCTCAATCTCTCTCTCTTTCTCTCTGAACCGTGTCCGCAGCATCCGCAAGCACAGAGGTGGACCTCGTGGACGAGATGCTCATCGAGCTCCAAATTCTCCAATAGGAATCTCACGCCTATATTAATCATCATCCTCCCCTCCAAACCCACCCACCCCCTTCTCCACCCCTTTGGACCACTTTTATCCTCTGTGTATGTGTGTGTGCACACATATATATATTATACATATTATAATATGTATAAATATTAATATAATATAAATAATATATTGGGTTGTGGTGGAAAAAAAAATTGTGTCGAATTTTCCCATTGAATTGTGGCCAAAAATTCGACAATGTTTTTTCCACCAATCTAATATATTTATACATTTTATGTGTGTATACATATAACTGGATATTAGAGAGTGAGAGAGTGAGAGAGAGAGAGAGAGAGAGAGAGAGAGAGAGAGAGAGAGAGAGAGATACACAGGACGGTACACTCGTGAATGTTTTTAATCATAGTGTTACGAACAGAAAGAGAGATAGCTGATCGAGTTAACAAGATCATCGATTATTCGTGATTTTGAAAAGACGAGTTTAAAGAAGTCAAAAGAAGAAGAAGATTGGCAATTGTAAAGGAACTTTCATTGGACAATTGTTACTGACGTCAGTTACCTACCTGATTTATTGGACATTCGTATCGTCGGAGAAAGAAGAAAAGCCAGGCATCATCATCACCTAGTTGGAAAAAAAGAGCTGCTGAGTGGTGCTTGCTGCAGAGAGAGAGAAAGAGAGAAGGAGAGAGAGGAGGGAGCTTGACGTTCTCTTAAACTAAAGACCACCCTCTCCCACTTCTGGCAACTCCCCGGCCCGCCAAACCTATTCCCGGATATATTTCGAGCCCGCGGGAAGGGATCGAAGAAGGTTAAATCATGAGCGAGGGTACGCCGAAATCTCAAATCAACTCCGTCCCCGATGGTTCGCCGGCTCGTCTCGAAGCCGGTACGAAAATATATTTCTCCTTATTAAATTATTCATAATAATTGTCATTTATTTTTTTTTTATATAAATAGTTCTTTGGTTTTTTTTTTCATTAATTATCTGTAGTCGTTGATTATCGTTGTTATTTAATTTATAGAATTTTACGGTTGCACGTAATTGTCTACCTCGATGTTTCTCTGCTTTACAATTTTTTTTACACGAAGGATGTCAAAAAAATTATTGGCATGTGCGATTTTACGAATTCATATATTTCTAACGAAACTATTTATTTATGTATATATTAAGTTGGTGGAAAAAATATGTCGGATTTTCCTATTGTATCGTGACCAAAAATTCGACATTATTTTTCCACCAATCAAATATATATATAAATAAATTAAATATATAAATATGATAAATATAGGCATTATAGAATTTTGTTAGCCACCTGATATACTCTGTCATCATTTTTCTCTTCACCTAATTCTTATTTTCGTTTACAAAGAAAAACAATGAGTATCTTCTAAATGCATTTGGTTTCTTTCTCAAAGAAACAAATCAGTCAAATCCTTCTTTCTTTTTCCCTTTGTAAATATTTCCCTACGAAGTTTTCTCTCCCGAAACAAAGAAAGACTAGCTTGTGTAATATTTTTCTCGAAATAAAACTAGAGCACCCATTTAATATTTGATGTTAAAAAAAAAAATAAGAAGAAAAAGAAAGATTCGTACTTATTCGCATAATATTCCAAGTTAAAAAAGTAACGTAGATATGTCGTTGTATAAAAAAAAAAAAAAATGACTCGGAGTATCGGAGAAAGAAACCCACCTACCCCTTCTTTCAACCTTCCACCCTTCCTTCCCCGACGGTACACGTATTAACGTCACTCGAGGTAAACGTAGGTGCCCATTGCTTGTTCTCTTTGATCATCGAAACATAAAACGTTGCTTCGAATGCTCGACAGAGATAGAGAGAGAAAGAAAAAGGGTGCAAGCAAAGGTCACAGTTCATCGGGCGCGATTTCAGCTGGAAAGCTTCAGGAAAGCCCGGTTTACAATTTTTCTATTTTAATCTGGCGTTAAACATATGTCATATTCCACCACACCAATCAACGACTTTTTCTATTATTTATCGTTTTATCGACTAGCTGAAAGCTTTTTTTCCCCTTTCCTCTCCTTCAACCCCTCCACCACCTCCCCCACCCCTCCCCCACACACACATTTATCCTACTTTCTCCCATTATCGCATTACACCTGTATCTTTCTGCCAAATTTTTGGAAAGGGTTTTTATGTTAACCCTTATGTCAATACCCAGTCGTTACAACGTTGTTCAATAGTCGGGGTACCTGGGTACCCGCTTAGGTTATTCATTCAATAATCGAACTTTTATACCGGGAAACTTTCACATTATTACTCATTACATTAAGGACTATCTGAGAAACCCTTTTTCTATAGAAATATTAACTTTGGAAAAGAGGGGAGGTAGAAGAATAGCCGAAATTCTTGTGCAGCTGCTTAGTATTCGTTACTTGTAATGGTCAGTTTCAAACTAGACTTGACTTGGAGTGGACGTGTTTGAATATTTCCTAAACACTGTGTGTATTTTTTTGCTTAAGATTAGTTGTTCAGTATTATAATAAAACACAAATTGGAGTCGATACAATGGATCAGATGTTGGGTCGTTACACAACCCACAGACGGACTAATCGATGGCCTTTTGTATTTTTTTTTAATATTTTGGATGTCGCCAGTCTTGCAAGCTACATAATTTATTATGAAAATAACAAAATGATAAAAAAAAAAGACAAAAGAGCGCAGATTATTTTTGCGACAATTAAGTGAAGAATTATGTATGCCATTGATTGAAGCACGATCTCAAAATATTCAAATTATAAGAAATTTCACTACTTGGATTGCGATCGAAAGCATCTATGGAAAAGCAATAAATTCTACAAGCAGAGCAACAACATCAAGTGAGTCCGGTGGATCTACTCAAGAGGCAGATTCCACTGGACAAAAAATTGTTGTAGGATCATGTTATATTTGTTATCAAGGTGTCTATAAAAAACGGAAAAAAACGCGAAAATTATGTAAAGAATGTAATAAACCAGTTTGCGATCAACATTCAAAAGCAATTACAAAATACGAAACATGTTTTCAAGAATAAATTCAATATAGCAATATTTTATGTATAATTTATAAGTTTTATATTAAAATTAATACAAAGTTAAAGAAATCCGTTTATTTATATATTAAATAATATTTTTTATCTCTAGAGATAAGTTTAATTATTTATTACTTTACAATTTTATAGAAATATTAAATTCTTACATATAGGTACCCAGGTATCCCGGGTATTGAACAATGGGGTATCTGACTTAAACTTTGAAGTTTATTTATTTTTTTGCATATTAAAATATCTTAAAGTATATAAACCGGTATAAATAGACTCAAATAACGAGGATCTAAAAGGATTTGATAATATGTCGTTAAATACAAAAGATATGTAAGAAAAAACATTCAAAAGGGTACCCGGGTACCCGGGTATTGACATAAGGGTTAAGAAGCTTACCTTGTGCGACGGCCAGTTTTTTAAGCATTGTTTAGGAATTTTTTTTTCACGACCAATAAAAAGATAGAACTCCTGAACTTTTTATATGTTTATTTTAACGTTTCGGTAGGGTGTAAAAAAATTGTTCGGTCATAAATCTCTGGAAGAACGTGAGTTATACTACTTTGAAGAGGGATCGATTTTGATAAAAAAGTTGTTGAAGGTTTCTATGATTCCGGCTGATTGATTGGTTTATCTGGCATCAGAAAATCAAACGGGAGTTTTTATTTGTAAACCTGTGGCAATAGAATGAATCTAGGATTATTAGAAAATATTGAAAAATTGAATAATTTTGACAGGTTTCTGAATATTCATTTAGAAATTTCGCAAACTAATTTTTGAGATATCGTGGAGACAGTTTTGAGATAAACTGTGTTTAAAGATTAGATTAAAACCATGATATACACCTGTTCTTCTAACAGCTGTAACAAATTTTGAAGACGTTGTTCAAAATTAAATTTAAAAGATTATATGTGTGTAGATGTGTATGAATCTAGTATCGTAGTTTCTTGCAAAGTTGACATTTATTTTACTACAAGCTGTGTGATACTCATTATGTTGATACTCTTCTTTATCGAAAGCCACAGAAATGGTTTGGATAAACGTTGAAAAAGTAGCATAGGAAGAAGAGAATAAGAAGAAGAAGAAGAAGAAGAAGGGTCGGGGATAAAAGAAAAGCGTGTAGCATTGAAATGCTTTTGCGCTTGTGGTAAATTGCCACTCTCACGACCCCCTGTTAAAGCGCTAATTTTAGCGGTCTCGAGATCCAGATGAGAAGAAGAAGAAAAATAAGAAGAAGAAGAAGAAGAAAGGGGAAACAAATAAAAAAAAGAGAAAAAGAGAGGGTAAAGTCACTTGCGTCAAGCGTATCTCGTCGTTTTGTTTCTTCGTTTCTTCGGATACTTCGCGTTTTAAGAGTTTTTGAATCAGAATCCGCGAGTTCTCAGTGTTCTCGACAAAAATCTTCATTGTTTAAGCTCGGTAGGGTGAATAATAGGTTCATTACTCGGTTTACTCGAAAATAAAACCTTTGAGTCGTTTCAATGTCGACTACTTCTTACTCGACATTTTTCATTTTGAATATCCCATTAGAAGAAATTTTTTTCAGTTTTTTGTAGTCTCTTTTTATTTATATTCAAAATAATATAAACAAATGTAAATATTTGTATTCTGGTTTGGATTATGTTTTTCTTCTTAAGAAGGTATTCCAGTCTAGAGGCTCGATTTTGAGGTGATTTTACGGGCGTAATAAAAAAAAACAGTAATCAACAAATGATTCATTTTTGTGTTTCCTTCTTCGTGTCTTGATTTTCAACAATACTTTGGAGTACTCACTCGTATAATTTTATTTAGTATAATATTCTTTTGTAATAGTTTGTAGATAAAATCGTAAGTGAAGTATCAAATAGAAAAATAACATTAAATACTTTTTCTATTCAATAATTTATTAGAAAAATACTCTTTTATATTCTCCTAAAAAACCTTGCTTTATTGCCAACTTAATGTTATTTAAATTTTATTTTTATACAAGTTTGAAATAATTAATTGCAACTTTTTTTTTAATTAAAATTTAATAATTGTAACATTGGAAAATTATTTACAGCTCGTCAATTAAGTACGAATAATTATAAGAAAGTCATCTTTTTGTAGGTGTCTATTTAAACGAATTTTGATTAAGGGGGTATTCTAGTCTAAAGCCTCGATTTTTAGCTGATTTTACGGTCGTAATAAAAAATAAAAACAGTAATCATTTTTACTATCCATGTTTTTATCAGTTTTTTATTGATACTTGAAAAGTATAAAAATGTATAATAGATGAAAAAAAAATTCAAAATTGAAGTCTGTAGAGGCCGGCAAAGTAGGGACTCGAAAAAAAGGTGTCTCCTGGTTGACGCGATTCAAATCCTCCTGGTGATCTGACAAATAAAAATAAGATTAATTCTTATTAAACAAGGAGGTAGAATTATTTGTACGTAGGTGATTTGAAAAAAAAATTCTGGCACAAAATGGCGTCTTTCTGAATAAAAAGGTCATTTTTTGCTTCCTATTTTTCAACTTTGGTAATTTTTTAAAAATAGTAAAAAAACAGAATTACAAGAACCCCTACGTGGAGACAATTTTGATAGTATTGACAAAGTCTGTACCAAATTTTAAGTAAATCGGTGCATTAGAACTTGAGATATCGGGTCAACCGTATCGAAAAAAGTAGTTTTGAGAAAAACGCGTTTAAAGTTTTGATTGTTCAATCGTATCAGATTAGATGCCGCGTCACAAAATTAACCATAACTCCAGAAATAATTCGAATTTCCATAAATCCATTTAGAAGCTTATTTTTAAAGGTCTTAACTTTGAAAATATGAAAAAAAATATCGATTTTTTCGAATTTCCAGACTAGAGTACCCCCTTAATGTAAATTATTATTCAAATTATCTTTTATATTTTATTAACAATTTTTTAATTTACATTTTGTTATTAACAACTCATAATACTAGTCGCGAAAAGTGATGCTTTTTTGAGAAACAAAAAGACAAAATAAATGAAAATTTTTCTTACTATTAGAAACACAGTTCCTTTTTTCTTTCCTTTAATAATAATTATTCAAAAGAAATAATTAAATAATATTGTGTACCGTGGATAATAAAGTTAATAAATTTCAATCGAAGAGATATAAAAAAATATTATCAAAGGAAAACTATTCTCGTATAAATCGTATATCATCGAAGATAGTTGGATAAAGAAAAAAAAAAAAAGGAAAAAAAGAAGTTCAGATAATATTTCACGACATGTAACAAACGTACTGTAATCCACTCTCATCTAAACGGGAATATATGAATAAATATTTTCGAGTTTCACGGATTGGAGAATTTCAATCGAGAAAATGGTAGATGCTATTCACACTAAACCGAGGAATATATAACAGAATTTGTAAATCATTTTGACCAAAGTAAAGCACTGTAAGGTAAAAATAAAGTAAAGTATAAAGTAAAGTAAAGTAAAGTAAAGTAAAGTAAAGTAAAGTAAAGTAAAGTAAAATACAGTTAAAGTAACATTTTTCTCAATGGATGATGCAACGAGATATGAAGCATAACGGTGATACATT
>JACGTP010000941.1:0-15460 GCA_023678845.1 Mischocyttarus mexicanus
AAAAATTCAAATTTTAATTTAAATAATTTATTAAAAAATAAATCCTTTTATTTAATAAACTTTATAATTTTTATTTCATTTCTATCAATTTTTATATCAAATTTTATTCAATTATGAATTATAATAGAAATCAATACAATATTATTTATTATCATAATAAGAATTTTTAATAATAACAAAAAAATTATTCTAAATTACTTTATTATTCAATCTTTCTCCAGTTTAACATTAATTTTATTAATAATTTATAATAAAAATATAATATACACTTACTATATTAATTTATTAATTTTATTATTATTAATTATAAAAATAAACATATTTCCTTTTTTCTTTTGAATACCTTTAATTAATATAAAATTAAATTGAATTTCAATTTTTTTTATATCAACAACACAAAAAATTATTCCCTTATTACTATTTAATATATATTTTAATTCAATTAACAATTCCTTACTACTTTCAATTACTTATTTCTCCAGAATTCTTTCATCATTAACAGCTACAACTTTAAATATTAATGAAACTAATTTTAAAAAAATTATAACATTATCATCACTTAATCATTCAGCATGAATACTATTTATTATTATAATTGATAAATATTTATTTTTAACATATTTTTTTTTATATAGAATTTCAATAATTTTTATTTGTTTATTTTTTAATAAATTTAAAATTAATAATTTTAATGATTTAATTAATTTATCAATAATAAGTATAAAATGAACTATACCATCAATCATTTTTAATTTATTAATTATTAGTGCCCTACCTCCATTTCTTACATTTTTTATTAAAATTAAAATATTAAACACTATAATTATTAACACTAATAATTTAATCAGATTAATATTATTAATTTTATCAATTTCAACTTTAATTTTTTATATAAATATATTAATTAAAATAAAATTAACATTTTTAATAAAAAATAAATTTTGAACTTCAAATTATCCACAAATTAAATATCCCTTTTATAGATTAATTATATTTATATTTTTATCTTTATCAATTTTATTTTTAATATTTAAACTTATATAAATAATTATAAGATTTTAAGATAATTAAATCTATTAACCTTCAAAGTTAAATATATAAATAATATATTTATAAATCTTAAAATTTTTAATTTTCTTTAAATTTGCAATTTAATATTTTAAACTATAAACTATTAAAACTTAATTATTAAACTATGTCAAAATGATTTTATTCAACAAATCATAAAGATATTGGAACTTTATATTTTATTTTTGGATTATGATCAGGAATAATTGGTAGATCTTTAAGATTAATTATTCGTTTAGAATTAGGAACACCTTTATCAATTATTAATAATGATCAAATTTATAATTCATTTATTACAGCACATGCATTAATTATAATTTTTTTTATAGTTATACCATTTATAATTGGAGGATTTGGAAATTGATTAATTCCTCTAATATTAGGTGCTCCAGATATAGCATTTCCACGAATAAATAACATAAGATTTTGATTATTACCTCCATCCCTATTACTACTAATTATTAGAAATATAAATGATTCAGGAGTAGGAACTGGATGAACTTTATATCCACCTTTATCATCTAATATAGGTCATAATTCATCATCAGTTGATTTTGCTATTTTTTCACTTCATATCGCAGGAATTTCATCAATCATAGGAGCTATTAATTTTATTGTAACAATTTTAAATATACATATTAAAACTTATTCATTAAATTTTTTACCAATATTTACATGATCAGTTTTAATTACTGCAATTTTACTTTTATTATCTTTACCTGTACTTGCTGGAGCAATTACAATGTTATTAACTGATCGAAATATTAATACATCTTTCTTTGATCCATTAGGAGGTGGAGATCCAATTCTATTTCAACATTTATTTTGATTTTTTGGTCATCCAGAAGTTTATATTTTAATTTTACCAGGATTTGGAATTATTTCACAAATTATTACTAATGAAACAGGAAAAAAAGAAATTTTTGGATCTTTAGGAATAATTTATGCAATAGTTTCTATTGGAATTTTAGGATTTATTGTATGAGCTCATCACATATTCACTGTTGGATTAGATATTGATACACGTGCATATTTTACCTCAGCAACAATAATTATTGCCATTCCAACAGGAATTAAAGTATTTAGTTGAATAGCAACAATTTATGGATCAAAATTAAATTTTTCACCAGCAATAATCTGATGTATAGGATTTATTTTCTTATTTACATTAGGTGGTTTAACAGGAATTATTTTATCAAACTCATCACTTGATATTATACTCCATGATACATATTATGTAATTGGACATTTTCATTATGTACTTTCTATAGGAGCAGTATTTGCAATTATTGCAGGATTTATTCATTGATTTCCTTTATTCTTTGGATTTTCTTTAAATAAATTATTATTAAAAATTCAATTTTTTTCAATATTTTTAGGTGTTAATTTAACATTTTTTCCACATCACTTTCTTGGTTTAGCAGGATTCCCTCGACGATACTCAGATTATCCTGACATATATTTATCATGAAATATTCTATCAACCTTAGGATCATTAATATCTACATTATCACTTATTTTACTAATATATATCATTATAGAAAGATTTATATGTCAACGACAAATTTTATTTAAATTTTATATAGCAACAAATATAGAATGACTACATTCATATCCTCCATTTTTTCACACTTATAGAGAAATTCCTTCAACTTATAATTTATAAAATAGCAAATAAGTGCATTGATTTTAAACATCAAATATAAAGATTAATTTAAAAATCTTTTTTTATAAATTCAAACATGACTAAATATATATATTCAAGATTCAAATACACCTAATATAACCCAATTAATTTTTTTTCATGATTATTCTATATTAATATTAATTTTAATTACAACATTAATCTTCTATATATTTTCATTTTTAATTTTTAATAAAATTACCAACCGATTCTTAATAAATGAACATTTTATTGAAACAATTTGAACATTAGCACCAATAATTATTTTATTCATAATTGCTATTCCATCCCTAAAAATTTTATATATAACAGAAGAATATTTTTCACCTATATTATCAATTAAATCTATTGGTCATCAATGATATTGATCATACGAATTTTCTGATTATAAAAATATTAATTTTGACTCATATATAACTCCATTTAATTTAAATAATAAATCTCAATTTCGTCTATTAGATGTTGATAATCGTATTATTTTACCTTTCAATACTCCTATCCGACTATTAACAACTTCAAGTGATGTAATTCATTCATGAACTATCCCATCTTTAGGAATTAAAATTGATGCTGTCCCTGGTCGAATAAATCAAGCATTCATTTTTATAATACGACCAGGATTATTTTTTGGTCAATGTTCTGAAATCTGTGGAATAAACCATAGATTTATACCTATTATAGTAGAATCAACTTCAATTAAAAATTTTACAAACTGAATAAATAAAAATTAATTCATTAAGAAACTTTATAGAAGTAAAAGTCTCTTAAACTTTAAATGATTATAATAATTAATCCTTAATGATTTAAAATTTAATAAAGTTAGTTAAATAAATAACATTTAATTGTCTATTAAAAATTATAAAAAATATATACTTTATTTATAATCAACTATTTAAAAATAAATTTTTTTTAAAAAAGTCAAAATCAAAAATTATAATTTAAAATTATATTCATAAATTCAATTTTATGACTTAAATTCCACAAATTAGACCTCTTAAATGAATTATACTTTACTTTACTACATTAATTATTTTTTTTATTATAATAATTCAATTTAATTTTTTAATAAAATTTATTAATAAAAATATTTATAATAAAAATAATATAAATCATTGTTACACAAATAAAATTTTATGAAAATTTTAATTTTTAATGACAAATTTATTTTCAATTTTTGACCCATCAACATCTTTACATTATTCTTTTAATTGATTAAGATTATTATTACCATTAATTCTTATACCTAAACAATATTGATTAAAAAAATCTAAAAATTTATTATTTTGAATAATAATTAATAATTTTTTATTTAAAGAATTTAATATATTAAAAAAAAATAAAATTTTTAGAGTAATTATTTTATTAACATTATTTTTTATAATTTTAATCATAAATTTTTTAGGAATATTTCCATATATTTTTACACCTTCAAGACATTTAGTAATTACCTTAACTTTATCTTTAAGTTTATGATTAAGAATTATAATTTATAATTGATTTAAATTTACTATTAAATGTTTAGCTCATTTAGTCCCTTTAAATACTCCTGTTCCTTTAATAATATTTATAGTTTTAATTGAAACAATTAGAACAATTATTCGACCTTTAACTTTAGCTATTCGACTTTCAGCTAATATAATTGCTGGACATTTACTTTTATGTTTACTAGGATCATGCGGAACTTTAATTAATCTTAATTTAATTTTTTTATTATATATAACACAAATTTTATTATTTATTTTAGAAATAGCTGTTGCTATTATTCAATCTTATGTATTTATAACCCTTATATCTTTATATTATAATGAATTATAAATAAATGCATAAAACTAATCATCCATTTCATATAGTAACTATTAGACCTTGACCTTTACTATTATCAATCAATTTAATATTCTTATTAATTAGAATTATTAAAATATTTTATCAATTTACCATTTATTTATTATTAATCTCATTCATTAATATAAATTTAATTTTATTTCAATGATGACGAGATGTAACACGTGAAGGAACTTTTCAAGGTATACATACTTTTAGAATAATTAAAAATTTAAAATTAGGAATAATTTTATTTATTATTTCAGAAATTTTTTTTTTTATTTCTTTATTTTGAACTTATTTTCATACATCTTTATCTCCTAGAATTGAAATTGGATCATTATGACCACCTAAAAATATTATTATATTAAATCCTTATAGAATTCCTTTATTAAATTCTATCATTTTAATTTCTTCTGGTATTACAATTACATGATCTCATCATAGATTATTAGATAAAAAAAATTTTAATGCAATTTTAACTTTAATACAAACTATTATTCTTGGAGTATTTTTTACTTTATGTCAAATTCATGAATATTTTGAAACTTCTTTTACAATTGCAGATTCAATTTTTGGATCAATTTTTTTTTTAACAACTGGATTCCATGGAATTCACGTAATAATTGGAACAATTTTTTTAATTATTTGTTTAATTCGAATAATCAATAATCATTTTTCTAGAAATCATCATTTTGGCTATGAAGCAGCAATTTGATACTGACATTTTGTTGATATTGTTTGATTATTTGTTTATACTTGAATTTATTGATGATCTTTTTAATAAATAATTTAATAAATTACTTATATAGTATAAATATTACATTTAACTTCCAATTAAAAAAATTATTAAATTTAATAATATAAGTAAATTTAATTTATATTAAAATTTTTAATTTAAAATTAAATTAACTATTTAATAGAATTATTTATAATTACTATTATTTTATTATCTTTTATTCCAATAATTTTAACTTTAATTTTAATATTAATTAATATTATTTTCTCTATAAAAATTTATAAAGATCGAGAAAAACCATCACCATATGAATGTGGTTTTAATCCATTAACATCATCACGATTACCATTTTCAATTCAATTTTTTTTAATTGCATTAATTTTTTTAATTTTTGATATTGAAATTATTCTTCTATTTCCTTTTATTCCAACTATTTTAAAAAGAAATACTTTTTATTTTTGAACTTTATCTATATTAATTATTTATTTATGTTTAATTATTGGTTTAATTTATGAATGAAATGAACAATCAATTATTTGAATTAAATAAATTTATAAATTTTAGGATATTAGTTAAACTAATAACATTTAAATTGCAATTAAAAATTATTTTAAATTTTAAAATATATCTTTAATATGAAAGAATAATTTCTATTTTAATTTCGACTTAAATTTTAGGTTAAATTTTAACCCATATTAATTATCTTTAAAAAATCTAAATTAAATTTAATTGAAACCAAAATAGAGGTAAATTATTGTTAATAATTAAATTGAATTAATTATTCCAATTGAAATAATATAAAAAAAGCTTCTAACTTTTTAAATAATGAATAAAATTCATTTTATTTCTTATTTATATAGTTTAAAAAAAACATTTTATTTTCATTAAAAAAACAATTTATTTTAAAATTTATAAATTCATTTAAAAATAAATTAATTATTACCTTAATATCTTCAATATTAAACTCTTTTTAAGCTATTTAAATAAAAAAATAAAATTATTAATAATATTAATATAATAAATATCATTAATAAATTTAAATAATAAAAAAAATTTAAAACTAAAAATTTTAACATTCTTAATAATATAAATTTTTTTAATCCATAAGTAACTCTATATTCTATTAAACCTTTATCAAATCTTTTATATAAAATTAATGAATACTTTAAAGGATAAAAATTAATTAATTCATAAAAAAATCTTAATCCTCATATATTTATTAAATAAATTTTAATATTTTTTAATCAATTAAATAAACTTAAATTTCTAATTAAAATACCAATCAAAATCCCTATTAAACAAATATATATAATAAATGTTTTTTGTATTAATCTTAAAATAATAACTTCTAAAGAAAATAAATTTAATAAAAAATAACCAATCATTAATGAACAAAAATATAGTAAAATTATTGATATTCTTATTAAATTATTCTCATTTAATAATATAAAAACATTAAATTTATTTCTATTATTTAAATAAACAATTAATAATAACCGAATTCTATAAGATACAGTAAATAAGGTAGCCAAAAATAATATTATTATTCTCAATAGATTTATTTTACTTATTAAAAAAACTTCTATAATTAAATCTTTTGAATAATACCCTGAAAGAAAAGGAAAACCACATAAAGACAAAGTTGATATAAAAAAAATTAAACTTACAAAAGGATAATTATTAATAATATTACCTATAAAACGAATATCTTGATTATTAACTATTTGATGAATTAAAATACCACTACATAAAAATAATAAAGATTTAAATAAAGCATGAATAATTAAATGAAAATAACTTAAATCAATTATTCCTATACTTAAAATTCTTATTATTAAACCTAATTGACTTAAAGTTGATAAAGCAATAATTTTTTTTAAATCAAATTCAAAATTAGCTATTAATCCTGATATTAATATTGTTATTCTAGAAATAAATAATAATAATTCATTTATAAAATTATAAATTAAATAAAAATTATAACGAATTAATAAATAAACTCCCGCAGTTACTAAAGTTGATGAATGAACTAAAGAAGATACAGGAGTAGGAGCAGCTATAGCTAAGGGTAATCAAACTGAAAAAGGTAATTGAGCACTTTTTGTAATTGATCTTAATAACAATAATATAGATATAATAAAAAAATTTAAATCATAAAATAATCCATTTCAAGATCCTAATATAATAAATAAACCAATTATTATTATAATTCTTACATCACCTAATCGATTTATTAAAACTGTTACTATACCAGAATTATAAGATTTTCAATTTTGATAATAAATAATTAAACAATAAGAAGTTAAACCTAATCCATCCCATCCTAATAATAAACCTATAAAATTAGGACAAATAATTAAAAAAACTATTCTTAAAACAAATATTAAAACTAAAATAAAAAATCGATTAATATTTATATCTCCCTCTATATAAATTAATCTATATATTAAAACAAATCTAGAAATTATTATTACTAATCTTAAAAACATTAAACTTATTCAATCTAAAAAAATTAAAAATTCTAAATGTATGGAATTATAAATCATAAAAACAAATTCCACTATTAAATTTATCTTATTAAATAAAAACACTAATGATAAAATAAATATAAAAATTCTAATAATATATAATAAAATAATATTCATAATTATAATAAATTTATTATCAATAAAATTAATTAATTTAATTAATTTAATTAATTTAATTAATTTTATCAATTTAATTAATTAAATTAATTTAATTTTTTAATTAAATTAATTATTTAATTAATAATTTAAATTAAATTTAATATAAAATTTTATATATCTCTAATTCCACAAATTAGAATTTTTATTTTAAACTAATTAAATTTAATTAATTATAAATAAACCTAATCCCAAAAATAAAAAATTCAAAGGTAATCAATGTAAAATTAATATAAAATAATCTATTAAATTAATAATTTTATAATTTATTAATAAATTAGTTTTTAACCCATGCTGTCTAAATCTAAATAAATATAAAGAATATACAGCTCTAAAAAAACATAAAATTATTATAATCATTAATAACTTTAAGTTTCAACATAATAATCTAATTAATAAAAATATCTCTCTAATTAAATTTAAACTCACAGGAGCTG
This sequence comes from Mischocyttarus mexicanus, assembly GCA_023678845.1. Lineage (NCBI taxonomy): Eukaryota > Metazoa > Arthropoda > Insecta > Hymenoptera > Vespidae > Mischocyttarus > Mischocyttarus mexicanus. The sequence continues at coordinate 8,434 of JACGTP010000941.1, forward strand.
ATAAATTTGATGAACATAGTAAAAATCAAAATAATCCCAAAGAAGGATTAATAGATAAAGAACCTTTATTTATAAATATTAAACGTCTTCCAACACATTCATAATTTAAATTAACTAAATAAAATAAACCTGATGAACATAATCCATGAGCCAACATTATTATTAATCTACCCAAAAATCCTGATTTTATTATAGTTAATAAACCTCCTATTAAAATTCCCATATGAACTACTGATGAATAAGCTACTAACATTTTTAAATCAATTTGAATTAAACAAATTAATCTTACTAATAATCCACCAATAATTCTTAAAGAAATTAAAATATAATTAATTTTAACTGAATCAATATATAAAATTTGAGAAAATCGTAAAACACCATATCTTCCTAATTTTAATAAAATTCCAGCTAAAATTATTGAACCATAAACTGGAGCTTCAACATGAGCTTTAGGTAATCAAATATGAAATAAAAAAATTGGTATTTTAATTATAAATGTTAAAATAAAAATTAAATAAATTAATGATCTTAATTCAATTATTTTAAATATCATAAAAATTATTCTTAAACTCTTATATTCTATATAAAATTTTATTATTAATCATAAAAAAGGTATAGAAGAAATAACAGTATATATTAATATATACATTATAGCCTCAAAACGTTCTAATGTATAACCACCATATATAATTATAAAAAAAATTGGTAATAAACTTATCTCAAATATTAAATAAAATATTATTATATTAAATGTCAAAAAACATAAAAATAAAATAACCATTATTAAAAAAATTAAAAATTTTAAAAAATCTCTTAAATTAATTATTATCAAACATCCAACAATTCATAAACTTATTAAAATTAAATAAAATGAATATAAATCAATATAAAATAAATTTATTCCACCAATTATTAAATTTGTTGAATAAATATTCAAAAAAAATATTATAAAAAACATCATAAAAAAAATTATCAATTTATTAAATTTATTATTAAATAAAAATAAACCTATTCTAAAAATTATTATTAATAAAAATTTTATCATAAAATTAACATTAAATTTTCAATTAAATCATTTCCATAAAAATTAATTAACATAATTATTAAAGAAATTCCAAGAACACCCTCAATTACAAATATAACTATAAAAATTAATAAATAATAATCTATTATATATATATTATAATAAATATTAATTAAATTTCTAATTACCAAAAATTCAATAGATAATAAAATTAATAATAAATGATTATAAAATTTTAATAATAATATTAATCTTAAAAAAAACAAAATCAACATTATAATTCTTAATATTCTAAAAATAAACTATAATAATTATAATTTTTATAACAATAAAATTTAAATTTATTAAAAAAGCTTTATAGTTTAAAATAAAACATAAATTTTGTAAATTTAAATTAAATTAAATATTTTAAAGCTTCAAAAAAACATTATATAATATATCTTTAATCTCCAAAATTAATATTTTTAATTAAACTACATTTTGAATAATTCATTAATTAATTATAATTTTTTTTTAAAAAAATAATGAATAAAACTAATATTCTCAATATTCTAATTTGAATTATTATAATTTCAATTATAATTTATTTACTACTATCAACTAATATACCTGTAATCATTATAATAATTATATTAATCTTATTTACAACATTTTCATGTTTATTTTTATCTAACAGAATAAATGAATCAATTTATCCATTTTTAATTTTTTTAATAATAATTGGAGGTTTAATAATCTTATTCCTTATATTTATTAGTTTAATTGCAAATGAAATAGAAATTTCTAATATTAGAAAAAATTTTTTATTCTTATTTATAATTGCTTTATCATACCTAATTAAGATAATATATAAAATAAATTATCTAAATACAATTAAATTTTCATTCAAAATAGATAGAAATTTTAATTATATATTAAATATTTACAAATTATTAGATTATCCAATTTTTATGTTTACAATTATATTAATCTTATTATTATTATTAATATTAATTCTAATTACAAAAATTTGTCTAATAAACAACAAACCACTACGAAAATCTTATAACTAACATAAATTTTTTTAAAAATAATTCAATGAATAAATCTATCCCTATAAATAATATAATATTTAAATTAATTTATAAATCTTTCATTCAATTACCAACTCCTATTAATATTAACTTATGATGAAATATTGGTTCATTATTAGGCTTATGTTTAATAATTCAATTAATTACAGGATTATTTTTATCAATACATTACTCACCATCTATAAATGAAGCTTTCAACAATGTTATAAGTATTATACAAGATACTAATTATGGGTGAATTATACGAATTTTACATATAAATGGAGCTTCCATATTCTTTATTTGTTTATATTTACACATTGGACGAAATATTTATTATCAATCTTTTAATTTAATTGAAACATGATTTATTGGAGTAACAATTTACTTATTAACAATAATAACAGCCTTTTTAGGATATGTTTTACCTTGAGGACAAATATCATTTTGAGGTGCAACTGTAATTACAAATTTATTATCAGCTATTCCTTATATTGGAATAAATTTAGTTGAATGAATTTGAGGAGGATTTTCAGTTAATTCACCAACATTAAATCGATTTTATTCACTCCATTTCATTATACCATTTGTAATTTTATTTTTAGTTATTATTCATCTTACATATCTTCATAAAACAGGATCAACTAATCCTTTAGGATTAAATAGTAATTTAAATAAAATTATATTTCACAAATTTTTTGTTATCAAAGATTCAATTACATTCATTATTTTAATAATCTTAATTATTATTTTAACTTTACAAAATCCTTATATATTAGGAGATCCAGATAATTTTATTAAAGCTAATCCTATAATAACCCCTATTCATATTAAACCTGAATGATATTTTTTATTTGCTTATGCAATTTTACGAGCTATTCCTAATAAATTAGGTGGAGTAATTGCCTTATTAATATCAATCTTAATTTTATTTTCTTTACCATTTTTATCAAATCCTAAATTTTACAAAACAAATTTTAATTTATTTTACAAAATTTATTTTTGAATATTAGTATCAACTTTCTTTATATTAACTTGACTAGGTAGACAAGAAATTAAAACCCCTTATATTGAACTTACACAATTTTATGCAATTTTTTATTTTTTTTATTTTTTATCAGTTAATCAATTTAACAAAATTTGATTTAAAATTTTATATAAAAATAATTAATTAATAGTTATTAAGCTATAAAGCATATATTTTGAAAATATAAATTAGAAATATAAAAATTTTCTATTAACTTTAACTTAAATTCTTTATATTAAATTTTTTTACGTATAATAATAAATATTTAATTAAATTAAAATTAAATTAAATTAAAATTAAATTAAATTTACAATTAATAATTTATTTTTAATAAACTAAAAATAAACATAAATATAAACATAAATATAAATATAAATATTAATATAAATATAAATATAAATATAAATATAAATATAAATATAAATATAAATGTATTCTTATTATCTATAAATTTAAATATTTATTTAATTAAATTCTAAATTTAATGCACTAATCTGCCAAAATAATGTTTAAAATTAAACAATATCAAAATAAATTCAAATTTAAATCATTTTAAATAAATAAATTTTAAAAATAAACATAAAAAAAAAAATTTTCATTGAAAAAGATAAAATATAATATCAACAAAAATATATCAAATTATCATATCGTAAACGAGGTAACGATCCTCGAATCAAAATCATCAAGATTCTAAAAATCAATACATAAAAAACAATTTTTATTGAATATAATAAATTTCCAAAAAATATAATAACAAAAATTATTCCAGAAACTAAAATTATTATATATTCAGCTAAAAAAATAAATGTAAATCTTACTCTCATATACTCAACATTAAATCCAGAAACTAATTCAGATTCCCCTTCAATAAAATCAAAAGGTATTCGATTTAATTCTGCAATTATTCTAATAAATAAAACTATTATTATTATAAAATTCACCAACCAAAAACTTAAAAATTTTTGAAATTTAATAAAATCAATCAACTGAAAACTCTCAATATAATTAAATATAATAAAAAAAATTAAAAATATCGAAACCTCATAAGATAAAGATTGAGAAATTGAACGTATTCCTCCTAACATTGAATAATTAGAATTTGAAGATCATCTTCTTATTAAAATAATATAAACTCTTAATCTTAAACATATTATTATATACAATATAAATAAATTTATTGAATAAATATTAATTCTTATTGGTAAACCAAGAATTAATATTATTACTATAATAAATCCTACTATTGGCCTAACTAAATAAAAAAATATATTAATTTTAATTAATTTAATATTTTCTTTAACAAACAATTTAATTGCATCACTAAAAGGCTGAAAAAGACCTAAAAAAAATACTTTATTTGGACCCTTTCGATCTTGAACATATCCTAAAAATTTTCGTTCCAATAATACTAAAAATGCTACCCCAATTAAAATACCAATTAATTCAAATAAATAACTTAATAATATTAAAATAATCTCAAACTCAATTATTATTTTTTATATTTAAAAATAATAAAAATTATTTATATTCAATTATTAAAAAAAATATTTTTTATTTTAAGTCCTTTCGTACAATAAAATAATTTTTAATTATAGATAAAATCCGATCTGGCTTACACCGATCTGAACTCAAATCATGTAAAATTTTAATAGTCGAACAGACTAAAAATTTAAGCATCTTCACCTAATTTTTATTTTAATTCAACATCGAGGTCGCAATCAATTTTATTAATATGAACTTTCCAAAATTATTACGCTGTTATCCCTAAGGTAATTAATTCTTATAATTATAAAAATTATCATCAATATTCATTTATCTTTGTTTATATAAAATTAAAGTTCAAAAATTTAATTACCCTCCCAATAAAAAAATACAAATTTATAAAATAAAAAATTACAAAATTAATTTTATAAATTACATTTTCAAATTCTTAGGGTCTTATCGTCTAATAAATTCATAAAAGCATTTTAACTTTCAATTTAAATTCAAAATAAATTAATTTGAGACAGTTTATATTTTATCAATTCTTTCATTCAAGTTTTCAATTAAAAAACTATTGATTTTGCTACCTTTGTACAGTCAATATACTGCAGCCTTTTAAATTTTATTCAATGGGCAGAATAGACTTATTATTTATATTCAATAAGACATGTTTTTGATAAACAGGTAAATATATTTCTAAATAATAAATATTTTTGCCTAATTCCTTAAATTAATTTAAATCAAATTATTAATTATTTAAACTAAAAATTTTTACTAATATAATCATTATTATTATTAAAAAATAATTTAAAAATAAATTTTTATAAATAATTAAAATAAAATTTAAATTTTAATTTATTATAAATAAACATATAAATTAAAACATTTTCTTAAAAGAAATATAATTTTATAATTACTTTTAAATTAAAAATAAACTAAAATTTATAAATATTATATATTCAATTTATCTCGAATATATTTACTTTAAAATAATTATATTTAAAAATTAATATTAATAAAATCTTAATTTTAAAGCTGAATTAAATTCAATTCTAAAAAAACTAGATATATTTAAAATCGTTTAACATTTCACTTCTAATTAAAAATTAATAATAATAATTCCACATTAACTTAAAATTTTTAATTAAATCTTTTAAATTCGAGATTAATTTAAATTTAAATAATTTAATTAATTAACCCTGATACAAAAGGTACATTAAATTAAAATTACTTTTAAATTTTAAAAAAAATTCAATTTCATTACTAAATTTATAATTCTAAAAAATTATTTATTTAAAAATTAATAAAACAAAAAATATTCAATACAATCTTATTTTTTAAAACTTATTATTCAAAAAAAAAAAATTATTTATATAAAATAATTTATATTCATATTCAATTATTAATAAAATTAAATTTAAAATTTAAAAATTAAAATTTCAATAAATAATTATTATTCTTTTTATCGTAAATAAATTATTTTATATAATTAAACTAAAATTTCATCTATAAACACTTTCCAGTATCTAAACTATGTTACGACTTATTTCATTTTATTGAAAGTGACGGGCAATTTGTACACATTTTACATATTTATTCAAATTAATTAATTTATTAAATTTACTATTAAATCCAATTTCAATTCTAATTTAAATTAAAATATTCATTATTTATAAAAAAATGTAATCCATAAATTACTTAAATAAACTATATTTTGACTTGAATTAAATTAAAATTTTAAAAATAAAATTTTACTTAATAAAATTTTTAAAACAGCAATACATAAATAATAATATTAAGTTTTTCTTATCGTGGATCATCAATTAAATTACAGATTCCTCTAATTTTATAAAACACCGCCAAATCTTATAAATTTAATGATTTAACATTTAATAATTTATTTTAAATATACATAAATTTTTATTATTTATTATAATAGAGTATCTAATTCTAGTTTATTATATAAATTAATTAAACATAAAATTTTAAAATTATTAAAATAAATAATTATAATATTTCACCATTTAAAAAATATTTAATTTAACAAATTTTTATAATTTTTTTATATTAAAAATAATTATAATTAACTCTAATTAATAGTTTAACCGCTAATGCTGGCACTAAATTTTTCAATTATTAATTCAAAAACTAAAAAAACATTAATTTCTTTAAATAATTTTAAATACTAACTAACTTCAAATATTTAAATTAAATTTATATATAATTTTTTTGCTATCATTAATTAATAAACAAAAATTAAATTTTTATTTTAAATATTTTCGTTACCAATATTAATTAATTTATTTCTAAAAAAAAATTAAGTTAAACTCCTTCTATTTGAATGAATTTAATTTTTACAAAGAAATTAAGTTAAACTCCTTCTATTTGAATGAATTTAATTTTTACAAAGAAATTAAGTTAAACTCCTTCTATTTGAATGAA
>JACGTP010000942.1:0-15446 GCA_023678845.1 Mischocyttarus mexicanus
TCGAGATATTTCTTAATAATTTACCCCAAAAATTACGAACTAGGCAATCTAAGGGAGAAATGAGTTTTCAACGTTCAGGTACTTTAATACTAGCATACGGCGAAAAAATTTCATAGTTTCGAGGCTTTTTTTCGCTTTTAGCAAAAAACTCGATTTTGAAAATTCTTCTTTCTTGAGAAAAAAACTTACAAAAAACGAAATTTTTGGCGCCTCGTTTAGTAATTACTACTGAATAATAGGAAAAACCTTTAGCTTTAATTTGAGATATTTCTTAAAAATTTACCCCAAAAATTACGAAATGGGCAATCTAAGAAAGAAATGAGTTTTCAACGTTCAGATACTTTGATTCTAGCATACGCTGAAAAAATTCTATAGTTTTGAGGCCTTTTTTTCCCTTTTGGCAAAATGCTTGATTTAAAAATTTTTCTTTCTTGAGAAAAAAACTTACAAAAAACGAAAATTTTGGCGCCTTGTTTAGAAATTACTGCTGAATAATAGGAAAAACCTTTAGCTTCAATTTTAGATATTTCTTAATAATATACCCCAAAAATAACGAGCTGGGCAATCTAAGGAAGAAATAAGTCCTTAACGTTCAGATACTTTGATTCTAGCATACAGCGAAAAAATTTCATAGTTTTGAGGCTTTTTTTTCGCTTTTAGCAAAAAACTCGATTTTGGAAATTCTTCTTTCTTGAGAAGAAACCTTACAAACGACAAAATTTTTGGCGCCTCGTTTAGAAATTACTACTGAATAATAGGAAAAACCTTTAGCTTTAATTTGAGATTTTTCTTCATAATTTACCTAACAAATTACGAACTGGGCAATCTAAGCTAGAAATGAGTTTTCAACGGTCAGATGCTTTGATACTAGCATACTGCGAAGAAATTTAATAGTTTCCAGGTTTTTTTTTCGCTTTTGGCAAAATGCTCGATTTGAAAATTCTTCTTTCTTGAGAAAAAACTTTAGAAACAAAGAAATTTTTGGCGCTTCGTTTAGTAATTACTACTGAACAATAGAAAAAACATTAAGTTTCAATTTGAAATATTTTTTATTAATTTACCCCAAAAATTACGAACTGGGCAATCCAAGGGAGAAATGAGTTTTCAACGTTTAGATACTATGATTCTAGCATGCGGCGAAAAAATTCTATAGTTTCTAGGCTTTTTTTTTGCTTTTGGCAGAATTCTCGAATTAAAAATCCTTCTTTCTTAAGATAAAAACTTACAAACAACGAAATTTTTGGCGCCTCTTTTAGAAATTACTGTTGAATAATAGGAAAAACCTTTAGCTTTAATTTGAGATTTTTCTTAATAATTTACTTTAAAAATTACGATCTGGGCAATGTAAGACAGAAATGAGTCTTCAACGTTCAGATACTTTGATTCTAGCATACGGCAAAAAAATTCCATTGTTTCGAAGCTTTTTTTTCGCTTTTGGCCAAATTCTCGATTTTGAAAATTCTTCTTTCTTGAGAAAAAACCCTACAAACAACGAAATTTTTGGCGCCTCGCTTAGAAAATACTACTGAATTATATGAAAAACATTTAGCTTAAATTTGAGATATATCTTAATAATTTACCCAAAAAATTACGAACTGGGCAATCTAAGAAATAAATGACTTTTCAACGTTCAGATACCTTGATTCTAGCATACGGCGAAGAAATTCAATAGTGGTCAGGCTTTTTTTTCGCTTTTGGCAAAATGCTCGATTTGAAAATTCTTCTTTCTTGAGAAAAAACCTTACAAAAAACGAAATTTTTGGCGCCTTGTTTAAAAATTACCACTGAATAATAGAAAAACCCTTTGGCTTCAATTCGAGATATTTCTTAATAATTTACCCCAAAAATTACGAACTGAACAATCTAAGAGAGCAATGAGTTTTTAACGTTCAGATACTTTGATTCTAGCATGCGGCAAAAAAATTTCATAGTTTCAAAGCTATTTTTCGCTTGTAGCAAAAAACTCGATTTGGGAAATACTTTTTTCTTGAGAAAAAAACTTAAAAACAACGAAGTTTTTGGCGCCTTGTTTAGTAATTACTACTGAATAATAAGAAAAACCTTTAGCTTTAATTTGAGATATTTCTTAAAAATTTACCCCAAAAATTACGATCTGGGCAATCTAAGGAGGAGATGAGTTTTCAACGGTCAGATACTTTGATTTTAGCATACGGCGAAAAAATTCCATAGTTTCGAAACCTTTTTTTCGCTTTTGGCAAAATTCTCGATTTGAAAATTCTTCTTTCTTAAGAAAAAACCCTACAAACAACGAAATTTTTGACGCCTTGTTTAGAAATTACACCTGAATTATAGGAAAAACATTTAGCTTAAATTTGAGATATATATAAATAATTTACCCCAAAAATTACGAACTGGGCAATCTAAGAGAGAAATGAGTTTCAACGTTCAGATATTTTGATACTAGCATACGGCGAAAAAATTTCATAGTTTTAAGGCTTTTTTTTCGCTTTTGCCAAAATTCTCGATTTTAAAATTCTTCTATCTTGAGAAAAAATCTTACAAACAACGAAACTTTTGGCGCCTCGTTTAGAAATTACTACTGAATGATAGGAAAAACCATTAGATTTTATTTGAGATATTTCTTAATAATTTCCCCCAAAATTACGAACTATGCAATCTAAGGGAGAAATATGTTTTCAACGTTCAGGTACTTTGATTTCAGCATACGGCGAAAAAATTCCATAGTTTCAAAACCTTTTTTTCGCTTTTGGCAAAATTCTCGATTTGAAAATTCTTTTTTCTTGAGAAAAAACCCTACAAACAACGAAATTTTTGACGCCTTGTTTAGAAATTACTTCAGAATAATAGGAAAAACCTTTAGTTTTAATTTGAGATTTTTCGTAATAATTTACTTCAAAAATTACGAACTGGGCAATGTAAGACAGAAATGAGTTTTCAACGTTCAGATACTATGACTCTAGCATACGGCGAAAAAATTCCATTGTTTTGAGGCTTTTTTTTCGCTTCTGGCAAAATTCTCGTTTTAAAAATTCTTCTTTTTTGAGAAAAAACCTTAGAAATAACGAAATTTTTAGCGCCTTGTTTAGAAATTACTACTGAATAATAGGAAAAACCTATAGCTTTAATTTGAGATTTTTCCTAATAATTTATCCCACAAATTACGAACTTGGCAATCAAAGGGAGAAATGAGTTTTCAAGGTTCAGATACTATGATTCTAGCATGCAACGAAAAAATTCCATAGTTTCTACGCTTTTTTTTCCTTTTTGGCAAAATTCTCGATTTGAAAATTCTTCTTTCTTCAGAAAAAACCCTACAAACAACGAAATTTTAGCCGCCTCGTTTAGAAATTACTACTGAATTATATGAAAAACATTTAGCTTAAATTTGAGATATATCTTAATAATTTACCGAAAAAATTACGAACTGGGCAATCTAAGAAAGAAATCAGTTTTCAACGTTCAGATGCTTTGATTCTAGCATACGGCGAAGAAATTCAATAGTTTCCAGGCTTTTCTTTCGCTTTTGGCAAAATGTTCGATTTGAAAATTCTTCTTTCTTGAGAAAAAACCTTACAAACAACGAAATTTTTGGCGCCTTGTTTAGAAATTACTACAGAAAAATAAAAAAACCTTTTGGCTCTAATTCGAGATATTTCTTAATAATTTACCCCAAAAATTACGAACTGAACAATCTAAGAGAGAAATGAGTTTTTAACGTTCAAATACTTTGATTCTAGCATGCAGCGAAAAAATTCCATAGTTTCTAGGCTATTTTTTCGCTTTTGGCAAAATTCTCAATTTGAAAATTCTTCTTTCTTGAGAAAAAACCCTACAAACAACGAAATTTTTTGCGCCTCGTTTTGAAATTACTACTGAATTATAGGAAAAACTCTATGGCTTCAATTCGAGATATTTCCTTATAATTTACCCCAAAAATTACGAACTGAAAAATCTAAGAGAGAAACGAGTTTTTAACGTTCAGATACTTTGATTCTAGCATGCGGCGAAAAAATTCCATAGTTTCTAGACTTTTTTTTCGCTTTTGGCAAAATTCTCGATTAGAAAATTCTCCTTTCTTGAGTAAAAACCCTACAAACAACGAAATTTTTGCCGCCTCGATTAGAAATTACTACTAAATAATAGGAAAAACGTTTAGCTTTAATTTTAGATGTTTCTTAATAATTTAACCCACAAATTACGAACTAGGCAATCTAAGAGAGAAATGAGTTTTCAACGTACAGATACTTTGATCTTAGCATACGGCGAAAAAATTCCATAGTTTCGAGGCTTTTTTTTCGCTTTTGGCAAAATTCTCGATTTGAAATTTCTTCTTTCTTGAGAAAAAACCTTACAAACAACGAAATTTTTGGCGCCTTGTTTAGAAATTACTACTGAATAATAGAAAAACCCTTTGGTTTTAATTCGAGATATTTCTTCATAATTTACCCAAAAAATTACGAACTGAACAATCTAAGAAAGAAATGAGTCTTCAACGTTCAGATACTTTGATTCTAGCATACGGCGAAAAAATTCCATAGTTTCGAGGCTCTTTTTTCGCTTTTGGCAAAATTCTTGTTTTAAAAATTCTTCTTCTTTAAGAAAAAACCTTACAAACAACGAAATTTTTGGCGCCTCGTTTAGTAATTACTACTGAATAATAGGAAAAACCTTTAGCTTTTATTTGACATATTTTTTAATAATTTACCCCCACAAATTACGAACTGGGCAATCTAAGGGAGAAATGAGTTTTTAACGTTCAGAAACTTTGATACTAGCATACGGCGAAAAAATTTCATAGTTTGGAGGCTTTTTTTTCGCTTTTAGCCAAAAACTCAATTTTGGAAATTATTCTTTCTTGACAAAAAACCCTACAAACAACAAATTTTTGGCGCCTCGTTTAGTAATTACTACTGAATAATAGGAAAAACCTTTAGCTTTTATTTGACATATTTTTTAATAATTTACCCCCAAAAATTTCGAACTGGGCAATCCAAGAGAGAAATGAGTTTTCAACGTTTAGATACTTTGATTCTAGCATGCGGCGAAAAAATTCCATAGTTTCGAGGCTTTTTTTTCGCTTTTGGCAAAATACTCGATATGAAAATTCTTCTTTCTTGAGAAAAAACCTTACATACAATGAAATTTTTGGCCCCGTTGTTTAGAAATTACTGCTAAATATTAGAGGAAAAACGTTTAGCTTTAATTTAAAATATTTCTTAATAATTTACCTCAAAAATTACGAACTGGGCAATCTAAGCGAGAAATGAGTCTTCAACGTTCAGATACTTTGATTCTAGCATACGACGAAAAAATTCCATAGTTTCGAGGCTTTTGTTCGCTTTTGGCAAAATTCTCGATTTTAAAATTCTTCTTCTTTAAGAAAAAACCTTACAAACAATGAAACTTTTGGCGCCTCGTTTAGAAATTACTACTGAATGATAGGAAAAAACATTAGATTTTATTTGAGATATTTCTTAATAATTTCCCCCAAAATTACGAACTATGCAATCTAAGGGAGAAATATGTTTTCAACGTTCAGATACTTTGATTTCAGCATATTGCGAAAAAATTCCATAGTTTCGAAACCTTTTTTTCGCTTTTGGCAAAATTCTCGATTTGAAAATTCTTCTTTCTTGAGAAAAAACCCTACAAACAACGAAATTTTTGACGCCTTGTTTAGAAATTACACCTAAATTAGAGGAAAAACATTTAGCTTAAATTTGAGATATATCTAAATAATTTACCCCAAAAATTACGAACTAGGCAATCTAAGAAAGAAATGAGTTTTCAACGTTCAGATACTTTGATTCTAGAATTCGGCGAAAAAATTCCGTAGTTTCGAGGCTTTCTTTTCGCTTTTGGCAAAATTATCGATTTGAAAATTCTTGTATCTTAAAAAAAACCTTACAAACAACGAAACTTTTGGCGCCTCGATTAGAAATTACTACTGAATGGTAGGATAAACCATTAGATTTTATTTGAGATATTTCTTAATAATTTCCTCTAAAATTACGAACTATGCAATCTAAGGGAAAAATATGTTTTCAACGTTCAGATACTTTGATTTCAGCATACAGCGAAAAAATTTAATATTTTCGATGCTTTTTTTTTGCTTTTGGCAAAATTCTCGAATTAAAAACTTGTCTTTCTTGAGATAAAAACTTACAAACAACGAAATTTTTGGCGCCTCGTTTAGAAATTACTGCAGAATAATAGGAAAAACCTTTAGTTTTAATTTGAGATTTTTCGTAATAATTTATCCCACAAATTACGAACTTGGCAATCAAAGGGAGAAATGAGTTTTCAAGGTTCAGATACTATGATTCTAGCATGCAACGAAAAAATTCCATAGTTTCTAGGATTTTTCTTCCCTTTTGGCAAAATTCTCGATTTGAAAATTCTTCTTTCTTCAGAAAAAACCCTACAAACAACGAAATTTTAGCCGCCTCGTTTAGAAACTACTATTGAATTATATGAAAAACATTTAGCTTAAATTTGAGATATATCTTAATAATTTACCCAAAAAATTACGAACTGGGCAATCTAAGAAAGAAATGAGTTTTCAACGTTCAGATACTTTGATTCTAGCATACGGCGAAGAAATTCAATAGTTTCCAGGCTTTTCTTTCGCTTTTAGCAAAATGTTCGATTTGAAAATTCTTCTTTCTTGAGAAAAAACCTTACAAACAACGAAATTTTTTGCGCCTTGTTTAGAAATTACTACTGAATAATAGGAAAAACCTTTAGCTTTAATTTGAGATGATTCTTAATAATTTAACCCACAAATTACGAACTAGGCAATCTAAGAGAGAAATGAGTTTTCAACGTACAGATACTTTGATCCTAGCATACGGCGAAAAAATTCCATAGTTCCGAGGCTTTTTTTCGCTTTTGGCAAAATTCTCGATTTGAAAATTCTTCTTTCTTGAGAAAAAACCTTACAAACAACGAAATTTTTGGCGCCTTGTTTAGAAATTACTACTGAATAATAAAAAAACCCTTTAGCTTTAATTCGAGAAATTTCTTTATAATTTACCCCAAAAAATACAAACTGGGCAATCTAATGGAGAAATGAGTTTTCATCGTTCAGATACTTTGATTCTAGCATTCGGCGAAAAAATTCCATAGTTTGGAGGCTTTTTCTTCGCTTTTGGCAAAATTCTCGATTTGAAAATTCTTCTATCTTGAGAAAAAAACTTACAAAAAACGAATCTTTTTGCGCCTCGTTTAGAAATTACTACTGAATAATAGGAAAAACTATTAGATTTTATTTGAGATATTTCTTAATAATTAACCCCAAAAATTACGAACTGGGCAATCTAAGGATGAAATAAGTCTTTACGTTCAGATACAATGATTCTAGCATACGGCGAAAAAATTCCATAGTTTTGATGCTTTTTTTTCGCTTTTGGCAAAATTTTTGATTTGAAAATTCTTCTTTTTTGAGAAAAAACCTGAAAAACAAGAACATTTTTGGCGCCTCGTTTAAAAAATTACTACTAAATAATAGGAAAAACCATTAGATTTTATTTGAGATATTTCTTAATAATTTACCCCAAAAATTACGAACTGGGCAATTTAAGGGAGAAATGAGTTTTCAACGTTTAGATACTTTTATTCTTGCATTAGCGAAGAAATTCAATAGTTTCGAGGTTTTTTTTCGCTTTTGGCAAAATGCTCGATTTGAAAATTCTTCTTTCTTGAGAAAAAACCTTACAAACAACGAAATTTTTGGCGCTTCGTTTAGAAATAACTGCTGAATAATAGGAATAACCTATAGCTTTAATTTGAGATTTTTCTTAATAATTTACTTCAAAAATAACGAACTGGGCAATCTAAGACAGAAATGAGTTTTCAACGTTCAGATACTTTGATTCTAGCATGCGGCGAAAAAATTCCATAGTTTCTAGGCTTTTTTTTCGCTTTTTGCAAAATTCTCGATTTGAAAATTCTTCTTACTTGAGAAAAAACTCTACAAACAACGAAATTTTTGGCGCCTCGTTTAGAAATTACTACTAAATTATAGGAAAAACATTTAGCTTAAATTTGAGATATATCTTAATAATTTACCCAAAAAATTACGAACTGGGCAATCTAAGACAGAAATGAGTTTTCAACGTTCAGATACTTTGATTCTAACATACAGCGAAAAAATTCCATAGTTGTGAGGCTTTTTTTTGCTTTTGGCAAAATTCTCGATATGAAAATTCTTCTTTCTTCAGAAAAAATTTTACAACCAACGAATTTTTTTGCGCCTTGTTTAGAAATTACTACTGAATAATAGGAAAAACCTTTAACTTCAATTTGAGATATTTCTTAATAATTTACCCTAAAAATTACAAACTGGGCAATCTAAGGAAGAAATGAGTCTTCAACGTTCAGATACTTTGATTCTAGCATACGGCGAAAAAATTCCATAGTTTCGAGGCTCTTTTTTCGCTTTTGGCAAAATTTTCGTTTTAAAAATTCCTCTTCTTTGAGAAAAAACATTACAAATAACGTAATTTTTGGCGCCTCGTTTAGAAATTACTACTGAATAATAGAAAAAACCTTTAGCTTCAATTTGAGATATTTCTTAATAATTTACCCCACAAATTACGAACTGGGCAATTTAAGGGAGAAATGAGTTTTCAACGTTCAGATACTTTAATACTAGCATACAGCGAAAAAATTTCATAGTTTGGAGGCTTTTTTTTCGCTTTTAGCTAAAAACTTGATTTTGGAAATTATTCTTTCTTGACAGAAAACCTTACAAACGACAAATTTTTGGCGCCTCGTTTAGTAATTACTACTGAATAATAGGAAAAACCTTTAGCTTTTATTTGATATATTTTTTAATAATTTATCCCCAAAAATTTCGAACAGGGCAATCCAAGGGAGAAATGAGTTTTCAACGTTCAGTTACTTTGATTCTAGCATGCGACGAAAAAAATCTATAGTTTCGAGGCTTTTTTTCGCTTTTGGCAAAATTCTCGATTTTAAAATTCTTCTTCTTTAAGAAAAAACCTTACAAACAACGAAATTTTTGGCACCTTGTTTAGAAATTACTACTGAATAATAGAAAAAACCTTTAGCTTCAATTTAAGATATTTCTTAATAATTTACCCCACAAATTACAAAATGGGCAATCTAAGGGAGAAATGAGTTTCAACGTTCAGATACATTGATACTAGCATACGGTGAAAAAATTTCATAGTTTTAAGGCTTGTTTTCCGCTTTTGCCAAAATTATTGATTTGAAAATTCTTCTTTCTTGAAAAAAAACCTTACAAACAACGAAATTTTTGGCGCCTTGTTTAGAAATTACAACTAATTAATAGGAAAAACCTTTAGCTTTACTTTGAGATATTTCTTAATAATTTACCCCACAAATGACGAACTGAACAATCCAAGAGAGAAAAGAGTTTTCAACGTTCAGATACTTTGATGCTAGCATACGCCGTAAAAATTCCATAGTTTCGAGGCTTTTTTTTCGCTTTTGGCAAAATTCTCGATTTGAAAATTCTTCTTTCTTGAGAAAAAACCTTACAAACATCGAAATGTTTGGCTCCTCGTTTAGAAATTTTTTTTGCATAATAGGAAAAACCTTAAGCTTTAATTTGAGATATTTCTTAATAATTTACCCCAAAAAATACGAACTAGGCAATCTAAGGGAGAAATAAGTTTTCAACGTTCAGATACTTTGATTCCAGCATACGGCGAAAAAATTCTATAGTTTCGAGGCTTTTTTTTCGCTTTTGGCAAAATTCTCGAATTAAAAATTCTTCTTTCCTGAGATAAAAACTTACAAACAACGAAATTTTTGGCGCCTCGTTTAGAAATTACTGCTGAATAATAGGAAAAACCTATAGCTTTAATTTGAGATTTTTCTTAATTATTTACTTCAAAAATTACGAACTAGGCAATCTAAGACAGAAATAAGTTTTCAACGTTCAGATACTTTGATTCTAGCATTCGGCGAAGAAATTCCATAGTTTCTAGGCTTTTTTTTCGCTTTTTGCAAAATTCTCGATTCAAAAATTCTTCTTTCTTGAAAAAAAACCTTACAAACAACGAAATTTTTGGCGCCTTGTTTAGAAATTACTACTAAATAATAGGAAAAACCTTTAGCTTTACTTTGAGATATTTCCTAATAATTTACCCTAAAAATTACGAACTGGGCAATCTAAGGGAGAAATGAGTTTTCAACGTTTAGATACTTTGATACTAGCATACGCCGAAAAAATTTCATAGTTTGGAGGCTTTTTTTTCGCTTTTAGCCAAAAACTCGATTTTGGAAATTATTCTTTCTTGACAGAAAACCTTACAAACAACAAATTTTTGGCGCCTCGTATAGTAATTACTACTGAATAATAGGAAAAACCTTTAGCTTTTATTTGACATATTTTTTAATAACTTACCCCCAAAAATTTCGAACTGGGCAATCCAAGGAAGAAATGAGTTTTCAACGTTTAGATACTTTGATTCTAGCATGCGGCGAAAAAATTCCATAGTTTCGAGGCTTTTTTTCGCTTTTGGCAAAATACTCGATTTGAAAATTCTTCTTTCTTGAGAAAAAACCTTACATGCAATAAAATTTTTGGCCCCGTTGTTTAGAAATTACTGCTAAATAATAGGAAAAACCTTTAGCTTCAATTTAAAATATTTCCTAATAATTTACCTCAAAAATTACGAACTGGGCAATCTAAGGGAGAAATGAGTCTTCAACGTTCAGATACTTTGATTCTAGCATACGACGAAAAAATTCTATAGTTTCGAGGCTTTTTTTCGCTTTTGGCAAAATTCTCGATTTTAAAATTCTTCTTCTTTGAGAAAAAACCTTACAAACAATGAAATTTTTGGCGCCTCGCTTAGAAATTACTACTGAATAATAGAAAAAACCTTTAGCTTCAAATTAAGATATTTCTTAATAATTTACCCCACAAATTCCGAAATGGGCAATCTAAGGGAGAAATGAGTTTCAACGTTCAGATACTTTGATACTAGCATACGGCGAAAAAATATCATAGTTTTAAGGCTTTTTTTCCGCTTTTGCCAAAATTCTCGATTTGAAAATTCTTCTTCCTTGAAAAAAAACCTTACAAACAACGAAATTTTTGGCGCCTCGTTTAGAAATTACTACTGAATAATAGGAAAAACCTTTATCTTCAATTTGAGATATTTCCTTATAATTTACCCTAAAAATTACGAACTGGGCAATCTAAGGAAGAAATGAGTCTTCAACGTACAGATACTTTGATTCTAGCATACGGCGAAAAAATTCCGTAGTTTCAAGGCTTTTTTTTCGTTTTGGAAAAATGCTCGATTTGAAAATTCTTCTTTCTTTAGAGAAAACTTTACAGACATCGAAATTTTTGTCCCCTCGTTTAGAAATTACAGCTAAATAATAGGAAAAACCTTTAGCTTTAATTTAGGATATTTCTTAATAATTTACCCCGAAAATTACGAACTGGGCAATCTAAGTCAGAAATGAGTTTTCAACGTTCAGATACTTTGATTCTAGCATACGGCGAAAAAATTCCATAGTTTTGAGGCTCTTTTTTCGCTTTTGGCAAAATTGTCGATTTTAAAATTCTTCTTTCTTGAGAAAAAACCTTACAAACAACGAAAATTTTTGCGCCTTGTTTAAAAATTACCACTGAATAATAGGAAAAACCTTTAGCTTCAATTTGAGATATTTCTTATTAATTTACCCCAAAAATTACGAACAAGGCACTCTAAGGAAGAAATGAGTCTTCAACGTTCAGATACTATGATTCTAGCATACGGCGGAAAAATTCCACAGTTTTGAGGCTTTTTTTTCGCTTTTGGCAAAATTCTCCATTTAAAAATTCTTCTTTCTTGAGAAAAAACCTTACAAACGACGAAATTTTTGGCGTCTGGTTTAGAAGTTACTACTAAATAATAGGAAAAACCTTTAGCATTAATTTTAGTTGATTTTAATAATTTTCCTTACAAATTACGAACTGGGCAATCTAAGGGAGAAATGTGTTTTCAACGTTCAGATACTTTGATTCTAGCATACGGTGAAAAATCCATAGTTATGAGGCTTTCCTTTCACTTTTGGCCAAATTCTCGATTTGAAAATTCTTCTTTCTATAGAAAAAACCTTACAACCAACGAAATTTTTTGCGCCTTGTTAAGAAGTTACTACTGAATAATGGGAAAAACCTTTAGCTTCAATTTAAAATATTTCTAATAATTTTCCTTAAAAATTACGAACTAGGCAACCTTAGGAAGAAATGATTCTTCAACGTTCAGATACTTTGATTCTAGCATACGGCGAAAAAATTCCATAGTTTCGAGGCTCTTTTTTCGCTTTTGGCAAAATTCTCGATTTAAAAATTCTTCTTTTTTGAGAAAAAACCTTACAAACAACGAAATTTTTTGGCGCCACGTTTAAAAATTACTACTGAATATTAGGAAAAACCTTTTGCTTCAATTCGAGATATTTCTTAATAATTTACCCCAAAAATTACGAACTAGGCAACCTAAGAGAGGAGTGAGATTTCAACGTTCAGATACTTTGATTCAAGCATACGGCGAAAAAATTCCATAGTTTCGAGGCTTATTTTTCGCTTCTAGCAAAAAACTCGATTTTGGAAATTCTTCTTTCTTCAGAAAAAACCTTAGAAACAACGAAATTTTTGGCACCATGTTTAGAAATTACTTCTGAATTATAGGAAAAACCTTTAGCTTTAATTTGAGATGTTACTTAATAATTTACCCCACAAATTACGAACTCGGCAATCTAAGGGAGAAATAAGTTTTCAAGGATTAGATATTATGATTCCAGCATGCGGCGAAAAAATACCGTAGGTTCTAGGCTTTTTTTTCGCTTTTGGCAAAATTCTCGATTTAAAAATTCATTTTTCTTGAAAAAAAACCCCACAAACAACGAAATTTTTGGCGCATCGTTTAGAAATTACTACTGAATAATCGGAAAAACATTACGCTTAAATTTGAGATATATCTTAATAATTTACCCAAAATAATACAAACTGGGCAATCTAAGAGAGAAATGAGTTTTTAACGTTCAGATACTTTGATTCTTGCATTGGCGTAGAAATTCAATAGTTTCCAGGCTCTTTTTTCGCTTTTGGCATAATTTTCGATTTGAAAATTCTTTTTTCTTGAGAAAAAACCATACAAACAACGACATTTTTGGCGCCTCGTTTAGAAATTACTACTGAATAATAGGAAAATCATTTAGCTTAAATTTGAGATATATCTTAATAATTTACCCAAAAAATTACGAGCTGGGCAATCTAAGAGAGAAATGAGTTTTCAACGTTTAGATACTTTGATTCTTGCATTGGCGAAGAAATTCAATAGTTTCCAGGCTTTTTTTTTGTTTTGGGCAAAATGCTCGATTTGAAAATTCTTCTTTCTTGAGAAAAAACCTTACAAACATCGAAATTTTTTTCCCCTCGTTTAGAAATTCCTGCTGAATAATAGGAAAAACCTTTAGCTTTAATTTGAGATATTTCTTAATAATTTACCCCAATAAATACGAACTAGGCAATCTAATGGAGAAATGAGTTTTCAACGTACAGATACTTTGATTTTAGCATTCGGCGAAAAAATTCCATAGTTTTGAGGCTTTTTCTTCGCTTTTGGCAAAATTCTCGATTTGAAAATCCTTCTATCTTGAGAAAAAATCTTACAAATAACAAAACTTTTAACGCCTCGTTTAGAAATTACTACTGAATAATAGGAAAAACCATTAGATTTTATTTGAGATATTTCTTAATAATTTACCCCCAAAGATACGAACTATGCAATCTAAAGGAGAAATAAGTTTTCAACGTTCAGATACTTTGATTCCAGCATACGGCGAAAAAATTCCATAGTTTCGAGGCTTTTTTTTCGCTTTTGGCAAAATTCTCGAATTAAAAATTCTTCTTTCCTGAGATAAAAACTTACAAACAACGAAATTTTAGGCGCCTTGTTTAGAAATTACTGCTGAATAATAGGAAAAACCTATAGCTTTAATTTGAGATTTTTCTTAATAATTTACTTCAACAATTACGAACTGGGCAATCTAAAACAGAAATGAGTTTTCAACGTTCAGATACTTTGATTCTAGCATGCCGCGAAAAAATTCCATAGTTTTGAGGCTTTTTTTCGCTTTTGGAAAAATTCTCGATACGAAAATTCTTGTTTCTTCAAAAAAAATTTTACAAACAACGAATTTTTTTGCGCCTTGTTTAGAAATTACTACTGAATAATAGGAAAAACCTTTAGCTTCAATTTGAGATATTTCTTAATAATTTACCCTACAAATTACGATCTGGGCAATCTAAGAAAAAAATGAGTCTTCAACGTTCAGATACTTTGATTCTAGCATACGACGAAAAAATTCCATAGTTTCGAGGCTCTTTTTTCGCTTTTGGCAAAATTCTCGTTTTAAAAATTTTTCTTCTTTGAGAAAAAACCTTACAAATAACGAAATTTTTGGCGCCTCGTTTAGAAATTACTACTGAATAATAGAAAAAACCTTTAGCTTGAATTTGAGATATTTCTTAATAATTTACCCCAAAAATTACGAACTGTGCAATTAAGGGAGAAATGAGTTTTCAACGTTTAGATAATTTGATCCTAGCATACGGCGAAAAAATTCCATAGTTTTGAGGTTTTTTTTTCGCTTTTAGCAAAATTCTCGATTTTGGAAATTCTTCTTTCTTGAGAAAAAACTTTACAAACAACGAAATTTTTGGCGCCTCGTTTAGAAATTACTACTGAATAATAGGAAAATCATTTAGCTTAAATTTGAGATATATCTAAAATAATTTACCCAAAAAATTACGAACTGGGCAATCTAAGGAAGAAATGAGTCTTTAACGTTCAGATACTTTGATTCTAGCATACGGCGAAAAAATTCCATAGTTTCGAGGCTCTTTTTTCGCTTTTGGCAAAATTCTCGTTTCAAAAATTCTTCTCCTTTGAGAAAAAACCTTACAAATAACGTAATTTTTGGCGCCTCGTTTAGAAATTACTACTGAATAATAGAAAAAACTTTTAGCTTCAATTTGAGATATTTCTTAATAATTTACCCCACAAATTACGAACTGGGCAATTTAAGGGAGAAATGAGTTTTCAACGTTCAGATACTTTGATACTAATATACGGCGAAAAAATTTCATAGTTTGGAGGCTTTTTTTTCGCTTGTAGCCAAAAAATCGATTTTGGAAATTATTCTTTCTTGACAGAAAACCTTACAAACAACAAATTTTTTGCTCCTCGTTTAGTAATTACTACTGAATAATAGGAAAAACCTTTAGCTTTTATTTGACATATTTTTTAATAATTTACCTCCAAAAATTTCGAACTAGGCAATCCAAGGGAGAAATGAGTTTTCAGCATTTAGATACTTTGATTCTAGCATGCGGCGAAAAAATTCCATAGTTTCGAGGCTTTTTTTTCGCTTTTGGCAAAATACTCGATTTGAAAATTCTTCTTTCT
>JACGTP010000943.1:0-15441 GCA_023678845.1 Mischocyttarus mexicanus
CAAGCATTACATAGATAAATTTCAAATTGAAATTCTTTTGCAATAATGTTTAATATGACAAGTGAAGAAGCATGGATTTATCAAATTTGACATATGACATATATGTATGGTTATTTTGTTTTGTTAAACATCATTTTAATCTATTGTATACATTGTATTGTTAATAAATTACTTTTATGTCCAATTTTTCAACTCTTAATATATTTCTTACTCTACTTACATAACTTGGCTCAATCGAGTGTTTTATACAATTTTTGACCTATAAATTTAACCCTCCCCCCCCCCCCCCCCTTTAATTCGTAAATAATTAGAAGAGGACTCCATGCTGAAGAAATTTAGCCAAATACAACACCCCTTATTCTCTTTTTATTCCCATTACCAAAAATGAAATAATAGCCTACACCTTATTCGTACTTACCTAAAACATGGCTCCTATCTTTATTATCACTAATTCGAAAGTGTGTAGCCTAAATTTTGTTTTTCTTCCTAGCGAAGAAAAGGCAAAGCAACGCATGTCTTAAATTGAAAGCAGCAAAGAAATCGAATTAGCAGTAAATAGATAAGACGAACGATACATATCGATTAAAAAACCACGATCCCCTTTACAATTACAGTAACACAAGGCTCCTACTTTTATTCTCACTAATTCGAAAGTGTGTAGCCTAAATTTTGTTTGTCTTCATAGCGAAAAAAAGGCAATATTCTCACTAATTCGAAATTATGTAGCCTAAATTTTGTTTGTCTTCCTAGAGAAAAAAAAGGCAATGCAACGCATGCTTGGGCCACTAGTTTTAAATAAAAAAGAAAATAACAACTTTGCAAGGTAAACTTAATACATATATTAAAAATATTTTACTATTCATTCTTTTTATATGAATTTATACGTACAAAGTTCATATATATATATATATCTTTCTTATAAGTCATTTTGTAGAGAAAAATGCTTATTGTAAATGAACAAGAGGATAAAATAAATATATTTGAAACTTATTACAAGACTATAAACTCTCGAAGGCACATTAAAAACAATACTAAGCAACATAAATTAGTTGACAATGAATTAAAGAAATTTACAACCAAATTGAAGATACCTATACTGCTGCAATTAAAACTTTCATTACCTGCTAGAAAGACAACCAAGTATGACGTTTAGAAAAAATGTTCCGCCTTAAAAACGCTTATGCGACTACATTGCTCTTTTCACAATTTGTTTAGCTATATGTTTATTTCCAAATTAGTAGTTGTAATAAGAAACAGATAAAGGTAATCACAGTTGATTAACAAATTACAAGCAAAGTATAATTCTGTAATTTGATTAAAAAAAAACAAGCGAAGCATAATTTTTTGGCCAATATCATCAAAGCACAGATATACGCACTATGTTTTTTGTATATAAGAACAAAACAATATATATATNGGGTATTCGAAACCGTTAACAGATATTTGATCTTAAATTCAAATGCAGTCACAGATTCCGATATGTCAGAAAACGAACAAGTACAAAAAATACCACCACCTCCTCCAATCTACATAGAAAACGTCCTTGACATTCAATCTTTAACAAAATGTCTAAACGATGCAATTAAAAAAGAAAATTACACTTATAAAAATAGTAATAATCAAGTTCGTGTATTATTAGCAGACGCGGACTCCTACAGAATAATTATTAAAATAATAAAGTCATTAAATGCCTGCTTTCACACTTACCAATTGAAAGAAGAAAGTTCGTTTAGAGTTGTGTTACGTAACATACATCACTCTGTTTATTTGAGCGACCTAAAAGACGAACTTACGGAGCTGGGTCACGAGGTTGTAAATATTAGTAATATTCATCACAGAGCTACACACAACCCACTATCAATGTTTTTCATAAATCTAAAATAAAAACCTATCAACAATATGGTCTATAATATAAATAAACTGAATAATACAATAGTCAAAATTAAACCGCCACGAAAGAAAAAAGAAATTGCTCAATGTAAGAGATATCAATGGTATGGTCACATACAAAAGAATTGTAATCGCAATTTTCAGAGTGTTAAATGTTTCGGTCAGCATTCAATGGCAGCTTGTAGGAAATCCATAGATACTCCATCAACTTGTTTCCTCTGTGGTGCCAAACATACTGCGAACTATAAAGAGTGCCCTCGCTATCAACAGATTTATAAAAAGACGTTTCCTATACCTAGAATAAGGAAAAATGTAAATATTCAAGCTAACCTCAAAACCAACTCAGTGATAAACACTCAACGCTACACCGATCAATCTATGCCTTACGCACAAGCAGCAAATAAAAACACTCAATTATCAAATACCTCAAATCCGCAGCCTTCAAATAACATAAACAATAATAATAGCTCAAGATCTACGGATTCTATAAGTAGACTAGAAAAACTCATCGAAAAACAAAGTGAACTAATAAATAAACAAAGCGAACAGTTAAACAATCTCATTTCATTATTAACAGTAGTGGTAAGTAAATTGTCATCTATTAACAAATAATAAAGACATTACGCATAGCTCTTTGGAACGGGTATAGCCTAATAAAACGTAAACTGAAGTTGAAAGCATTTTTTAAATTTTATGACATACAAATTATATTAGTATCGGAGACACACGGATAAAAATTATTTTAAAATCCTTGGTTATAAGGTATACTCCACGTATCATCCAAGTGGAAAAGTACATGGTGATACTGCGATTATAGTAAAATCTAACATAAGACACTACGAGCTTGCGCCGTACAAACAAGATCATCTTTAAGCAACAAGTGTCATGATATACGATTGTCATAGCCCAATGGCTATTTCAGCAGTGTACCGCCCTCCTAGACACATTATCCAAGAAAAAGATTTTGATACTTTCTTCGAAAGCCTAGGCTCTAGATTCTTAGTCGGAAGTGACCTTAATGGTAAGCATAACATCTGGGGTAGTAAAATTATAACACCAAGAGGGAAGACACTCTCAAAAAGTATCGAAACTAATAGATTATCTTACATTAGTTCAGGTGAGCCTACCTATTGGCCAAATGATTTAAATAAAATCCCCGACTTGCTTGATTTTCTCATCGTTGAAAATTTATCTCCTTGTTATATACAAATTTGCTCTTCATTTTACCTTTCTTCCGATCATTCTCCAATCATAGCTACAATAAATTCAACTATCATCGAAAATAACCCTCAAATCTCCCTATAGAATAGACTAACTAACTGAGATTTTTTTCCGAAAAAAATTCAATATTACTACTGAAACCACTTTACCATTAAAAACAACTGATGATGTGGATCACGCAGTAAACCATTTAAAGCACAGTATAATAGATGCAGTTTGAGCCTCTACACCTTTGTTGAATTATAAGTCTGATCATAACTATCCTATAAAAATTCTAAGTAAAATTGTAGAAAAACGTAAGTTGCGTAGAAATTGGCATAATAATAGATCTCCTGAGGACAAACGTAAATTTAATAAAGCTATCAGAGTGTTAAGAAAAATACTGCAGAACTTTAAAAATGAAGGTCTTCAAAGTTACCTTCAGAACTTGACTCCCACTGCAGATTCTAACTATTCACTTTAGAAGGCAACTAAGCGTTTTACTCGTCCAATTCAAAATATCCCACTTATCCGTCAGTCCTAAAATGAATGGACTAATAGACCAATATATAAAGCCAATCTCTTCGCCTCCCACCTGGCGGATGTATTCAAACCATATCCACCATCATCACCTACAGAAGATGAAGAGTTCTGGACATTTATGGACTTACTATTTCAATCATCTCCACAAATAAAACCACTCACCTCAATGGAAGCCAAAGCTACAATCACAACTCATGTTAATCCGAAAAAAGCACCTGGTCTTGACTTAATCAACAGAAAGATAATCAAAGAATTAGCAAAGAAAGGAATCGCGTGGATTACCTTACTATTCAACGCTATCTTACGCCTAGGCTACTATCCTACTTCATGGAAAGTAGCATTGATTACACTCATTCACAAGCCAAGTAAACCACCACATGAAGTTACGTCATATTGGCCAATTAGTCTTCTATTCTCTCTGTCTAAGCTCTTCAAAAAAATGCTAACTAATCTCCTACTAAATGCCCTGGAAGTCTTTACTCTTCCTGATCACCAGTTCGGGTTTCGGAAATACCATTCAACAAAAATCGAGCAGGTCCGTAGAATAACTCGTCAACTATCATAAGATCTTGAACAGAAAAAATACTGCTCCGCTGTATTCCTGGACATAAGACAAGCTTTTGACAAAGTTTGGCACACAGGACTACTCAATGACTCAAAAAAATATTACCATATCCTTTTAACCTGATCTTCAAAGATCAGATCCTCAAGACAGAAAATTCCTTGTTAAATATAAAAACCAGTTTACTTTAGCTTATCCAATCTTGTCTGGTGTTTCTCAAGGCAGCGTTCTTGAACCCCTACTGTATGCAATTTACACGGCAGATTTACCTACCTCAAAAGAGATAACTACTGATACATTTGCAGACGATACAGCTCTGTAAGCATCTAATAGTGATCCCCAAAACGCGACTGATACTCTCCAACGTCATCTGCACTTACTGCAAAAATGGTGTCAAAAATGGCGAATCAATATTAACGAAAGTAAATCAGCTTACGTAACCTTTACATTGCGCAGAGCCACGTGTTCTCCCACTGTGGTCATCAATAGGGTAAATATTCCTACTGGGGACTCGATCAAATATTTAGGCATTATTCTGGACAAAAGGCTGAGGTAGAAGCAACACATCCAAACCAAAATAAAGCACATTAAGAAAAGAGTAAGAAAAATTTATTGGCTTTCTGGTAGATCATCTAATGTAAGTTAGAATTGGAAAAGAAGCTTGGTATCTATAAAGCTATCCTAAAACCCATATGGACATATGGAATTCAACTATGGGGAACTACGAGCAATTCAAATATAGAGATTTTACAGAGGTTTCAATCAAAAACTCTACGGAACATTTGCAATGCCCCATGGTACGTAACAAACGAAAGAATTCATCAAGATCTAAGAATATCTACAATTAAAAAAGAAATTGCTAACTTCAGTGAACGCTACAATTCCCGTTTAGCCAAACATGCAAACTCTCTAGCAAAAAATTTACTGGAAACTAATAAACTACTAGTACGAAGACTAAGAAGGTTCTACCCTTCTGATCTTAAAAAGAAATTTGGTTGATTCAAAACATCGAAATATTATTTGAGTTTAATGCATTTACACTTATCATTGTATGTCTTTTTTATTTACATTTCATGTTATTAAATCACGTCAGCCTAAAGTTCTTATAATTCTCGTCGAGAATTGATTGTATGTTCTATAATAATAACAATAAAAAAAAAAAAAATTAGGAAAGGAACATACAATCAATTCTTAGCGAGAATCGTAAGTAATTTATGCTGACGTGATACACTGGAATGAGTTATGCTTACATACGAACGATAGAATGATAACAAAAGAAAAAAAAAAGAAAAAAAGAAAAAGAAAGACATAAGTGCTACAAAATATTTATATCACAAGCTAATTAAATTTAATTCCTAAATCCGAAGGGTACAATCTTTTTAGTCTGCGTACTAAATTTTTTATTTCCAGTAGTCTTTTAGCTAAAGTGTTCGGATGATAAGCTAGACGGATGCTGTAGCGTTCGTTAAAGTTTATAATTCGTCCCTACCTATAGGCGTATCTAGATCTTGGTGAATTCTTTTATTAGTTACATTTCAAGGGGCAAAGTGTTCCACAAAAAATGTTCCGCAAAGTTTTTGATTAGAGTCTTTGTAAAATTTCGATATTTGAATTATTTGCAGTTCCCCATAGTTGAATTCCATACGTCTATATAAGTTTTATGATTGCTTTATAGATAGCAAGCTTGCTCTCTAAGGTTACTTTCGATGTTAAGCCAATGAGCCAATATATTTTCCTAACTCTTTCCTTCATGTAAACTGTTTTTGTTTCGATGTACTGTCTTAACGTTACTCTCTTATCCAGAGTCATACCTCGGTATTTAACTGACTGCTTAATCGGAATCTCTACCCCATTGATGACCACAGGGGGACAGGTGCTTTTGCGCAGTGTGAATGTTATATGAGCAGACTTACTTTCATTGATGTTGATACGCCACTTTTGGCATTATCTTTCTAGCAAGCACAGATGACGTTAAAGAGTGCCAGACTCATTATGAGAATCAGTGTTTGATGTAAGCAAAGCTGTATCATTTGCAAATGTGGCAGTAGTTATCTCCTCTGAGGTGGGTAAGTCTGTAATGTAAATTGAATAAAGCAGTGGTCCAAATACACTTCCTCGCGGGATACTGCAAAGGATTGGATAAACTGTGGTAATTTGGTTTTGATATTTGACAAGGAATTTTCTATCTGTGAGGGAGGATTTTACCCTTTCGCTACCAGAGTCACTTATAGACGACGTCGGCGTGATACCACTTGACCATGAGCTCCGCGATGTTTTTATTTTTAGGCGTACTGCACATCGATTATACTTGTCTTATTCTCTGATTTTCTTTCATGTTTTTGAAGCAACTGCGGCAAGAATCACGCTCTAGTCTCTTTCAAGCTGTCAGTTGTTAATATTTAATTGTCTTGAATTAATCCGAATGACTATATATTTTGAACGCGAAATATATAGATTTGAACATATATATATCCTGTACGTCGAAACAAGTTTCTTCTGTATTCTATTCGAAAGTAAAGTATTTGTATTGTACAAAAGTACAACGTAACAAGAAATCTTCCTTAAATTATTAAAAGAAATTGGATACCAGCTGTTAAATTTTTAAGGTTTGCCACATTTATTTGAAAATTTTTCATGGAGCTTCGTTAAATTAGATTAATAAAATCTTTTTGTACCTCCCTTATTAGAACGTCACAGAGAAGTTCGAGAAATATTCCATCCTCTATTGGCTTAACTAATTAAGACAGTGATTCAGATAATGAAAATCAAATTAATGTAATACGGCACAGAAATATAATAGCTATATGTTATACTTCTTAATCAGAAGCTGAACAAATTGAAATCCATGAAAATACCTCTGAAGTACGGACGTCAAAAACATTTGTCCACAAAACATATAAGTTTGCGGTAGCGGATTCAGAAATTAAAAGAAATATTTTAATAGATCAGCAAAAATCTTATTGTTAGACTTTTTTTAACTTCTAGTTTCTAAAGAGCTCGTAAAGTTGATTGCAAGGGAAACTAATCGATATTGATTACGAAAGAATAATAATAACGTAAACATGTCAGATGGAACAGGACTAATCGAATTATAGTATTTTACCTGTGTCATTATTAATGACACGTAACAATAAGTTATCATTAGCAGAGTACTGAAAAAAACCTAAATACATGTCTAGAAAAAAAAAACATGTACTATATCTGAAATATTAGATCAAGTCAACAATTTTGTTTACAAATACGTTTAGTCATCCCCCAGTTTGGTCAAGATTTTGTTATAAATACTGACCAAACAGGGTGTAAAAATCAATCGATAGACGACAGAACCCTTACTACAAAAAGTTTAAAAAATGTTTTTGTAAGAAGACAGGATACGAATAAAGTTACACACTCATATACAGCTTAATATGCAGTTACATTATCGAGACCCAACAGGGACATTTGATCCTAGAGTACAAAAAAGAGTGGATCAACTAACAAAGTTATATAAAAATGTTGTAATCGTAAGTTCAAAGAGTAGGAAGCTTACAACAAAATTTTACCAGATATCTTTAAAAAACGTTTTATGTTAATACGTCAACGAAAACTGTTGACGTTATTTGGATTAAATAAATAGTAAGATAGTGAATTAACATATTGGTTTATTTTACCATTAGAAGAAAGACTTACATACTCAACGTGACAACTGGCCGTTTGCACTCTAGCGACTGAGCGTGCACACGCATGCTGACTACACCGTAGCGCCCTAACATAGGGTCTCTAACACACGCACTCATACGCACTCATATATATGTTACGTACCAGACGCACATAGATCATAGTATAAAGGTATTATATCCAACAAAAACAAATTTTTATTAATCATGGATTTTTGGGGAGGTTAAACAAATTCATCATTATACGACGAAATTTTTAAGGATAAAGGTATAGAAACATGTAAAATTAAAATAACTCTACCTAAATGTACATCTATCTGTCAACCCTGCGACGTATATTATTTCCGTCAAATAAAACTTTTTATTAAAAAATACAAAATTGCTTTTTCTTAATAGATAATAAGAGAAAAATTGCATCTCGTGAAGATGCTATCAAAATTCATTCTCTAATACACCATCAGTTGTCAGCGCCAATACTTGGCGATATGATAAAATATGCATAGTTTGCTTCAAAATTATGCGAAGAAAGAACAATTTTTTTGAATGTAACCCAGGTTTGCTTCCCTGTGGAAGACTTAAGATTCGCGTGTATGTGTGGGAAATCTTCATTCATAAAATCCAGTGTTTATTGATTGAATTTATGCTTCGTATGTTTCTAGGCTAAGTACCATCCAGACTCATGTATCGCAAATCCAATCACATAAAAACTATTTATTTACGTTGATCCTAAAAATTATGTATTATTTAATATGTAATTATTATTTATTTGTTATATATGTGGGAAAGATAAAGAGCAAAGGGCCGCGTGAGTAAACAGTAAGGAACACAGTGGAAATAATATAAAAGATTAGGCACTCGTATATATGCATAGGTTTTATTTGATGTATCGGATTACGCTTGCTTATCGCGAGTTGCGTCGAAGCTTCGAGAGCATTCTCGAACCGGATGGAAGAAGAAAGAATCGAAGATTGGATATTCGGGAATGATCTAAAAGTTGCTAGAAAAGAAGTAGGACCGTGGAAGGGAGACGAGGTATAAATAAGCGGCGTAAGGACCGAGAGGGGCTTCTTTTTAAGATCAGTAAGTGAGAGAGTTCTTTAAGTGAGAGATCATTAAGAGAGTTTTCCGAAAGGGCTTGGGCATGCGTGTGTCAGTATCAGTTGTTTATATTACGTTGAACGAAGTGTGAAGCACTATTTTAAGGCTATTCTTTTCATCCTGTATTAAATATTAAATAAGTAGAATTAACATCGGTGTACGTTAATCATTCACCTCTACACTGAATCCACATTCCTACATATATATTATGTGTACTGTTGGTTTAATTTATTTAATTTATAATTGTTACCTATATTTGTTAAATATATTATGTATTATAAGTTTAATTCATTTAATTTATAATTGTTTCTTTTCTTTTAAGGCATACATATTATGTATTATTTCTTTAATTTTGTAAATTTATAATTGTTACATATATTAGTTAAATATATTATGTATTATTTGGTATTTTTTTATTAATTTAAATTATTAATTACCTTATAAGCATAATAAATAATTCGATTTTAAAATTTTAAAATTTTTTCCAGGGTATTTAAAAGAAGAGACGATAAGAATCTTTTCTTTCTCTTTCCCTGGAGCTTTGTTCGCATTTAGTAGACTAAAATCAGTGGTAAAAATAAATTTAACTGATGAAAGTAAAAGAAAT
This sequence comes from Mischocyttarus mexicanus, assembly GCA_023678845.1. Lineage (NCBI taxonomy): Eukaryota > Metazoa > Arthropoda > Insecta > Hymenoptera > Vespidae > Mischocyttarus > Mischocyttarus mexicanus. The sequence goes on from JACGTP010000943.1 coordinate 9,557, forward strand.
ACGCATTTTTTATTATATGTTATTTACTTAGAATTATTAATGATATTACTTATGCGTAATAAATGAGTTTTATTTTTTTCAATTCTTCGCAATGTTTGCAAATAAAAAAAAATTTAAAACGTTTTATTAAATAAATGCATCAATAAAATTATTTTAAATTGTATCTATTAGAAAAAAATTAATGTACGCATAACGTAATTGAAAAAAAAGAAAAAAAAGAAATAAAAAAAGAAAATAAATTTAGAACAGACGGACTTAAACATTAAATTTGCATTAATTTTTTTGTGAAAAACTTTTTTTTGATATGAAAAAAAAATTGTTTTAGGTACTTTTGCGTTTTTTCGCATTTTTTGCAAAAACTATTGCACTAATGCAAGATGTCATAAGACATTTTTTGTAGACAATTTGATTATGTACAACTTTTATTTAAATTATTTTTTAATATTTTTAACTGTTTAGGAGATTTTCTTAAAAAGGTGTATTTTTGTGTATTTCGCAATGTTTTTGGAACCTTCCAGTAAAATGGCCGCAAAAATATTTTGGGATGTTAATAAACTAGTATGTGTGCAACTCTTTTACAGTAACCTATTATTTCAGTCCGAAATGGCAAAGTTAAAGCTTCGTTGACTGGACTATCTATCTATATTGGAAATCAAAAGAAACCGAGAAAGGGAAAAGGAGGGGTGGAAAAGAAAGATGGCGAAAAATAAAAGAAAAAATCAAACGATTAGAGGAAAGTAAGAGAGAAGGGAGCGAACATAATCTACAGCAAAAATTGAGCGAGATGGAAGAAAAAATAGGTGAAGTAACAGAGAAAAAAATAGGCACGGAGATAGAAAAAATGGAAAAAATAATCGAAAAACAGAACGAGTTTAAAAAAAGAAATAACATGGTGATACAAAGAGTAGATTTAGGGGAAAAAGACTGGAAAAGACAGGTAGACCAGCTGTTAATAAACAAGATTGGATTAGGAGAGAAAAAGAGGGATAAATGGGCAAGAATGATAGGAGGAGAGAAAAAGATAACTTTAGCATGCCTAAATAGCTGGGAGACAAAGCAAGAAGTGATAAGAAAAAAGAGCAATTTTTTAACTATTGCAATTTTGCATTTCGTACTTTTTTCACTATAAAAACAATTTCAAAAGAAACAAATTGTTCTTTGTAAAATTTTTATTAAAAACTCTTAGTGTCCGAGATATAAGCCAATATTTAAGAAAAAACACGATTTTTTCTGTTTATTTCTCATTTTAATTTTCTAGGCGAGTTCCTAAAACTTTTTAGCAAATGCATTTTATACCTTTTTCTCAAACCCACTGTTTCGACTTTCCAAAATTTTTTGCAAACTTATGGAAACAAAATTCTGTCAAAATGCTAGTATAACTGCACTGTATTGTGTTCATTACAAACACGGTCTCAGTATCGATACAAATAAAAATTATATATTTGTTTATTAAATACATATAATGGTGTCTAAAACTGAATATTGATGAATTAAATTGTAATTTCTGATAGTTGTGTGTTTTAAACATTTTTAATAATAAAAATTATAAGGTGTGTTAGTTTTTTTAAGGTTAATTGTACTTATTGTAAACATCAAGATTTGACTATCCTGTATTTTCTTTCTTACGGGAGGATGCACGCGTCGTGTATGACGTCCGCATGAGTTAAGTGTGTAATATAGCCTCAGTTACCGTGTATGCGTGGAGGAAGCAAGTGGGATAAAATAATTGAAAGAAACTGTCAGCGGGCATGTGTGAGTGCGTGGCGATGTCTACTTAAGATATTGGGCATCGATACTCTAGGATAAGAGTTTAAGAATATTCTTCATTTTGCCAAGCGTTGGTGCGGCAGATGCAAGAGACTATCGTTATGCTTATTTCTTGTAGCTTATTCAAACAACGCTTTACATTTAGAACTATTCACATTAGTTTTGAATATCTATAAACTTAAGACATTAAAAAACAAGTAGCAACCAATGAAACATAAGATATTTTATTTTTTACACTAACTTTATTACTATTTTATTATTTTCATAAAATATCTTATAATAAAAAATTACTCTTTATCGCTAAAGAAGTATAACTTTTGACGTGTGTCCTTAACACGTTGAGCGCGGAGCCAATATTTCTAACCTTTCCGCTCTGCCGGCAGCGAGCCGGTATAAGGAGGGCCCAAGATAGCCAAAAATTTAACAAAAAAGGTTGTTACATTTTGTTACATGTGTAAATACCAGCCATATTTTTGCTTAGAATGTTTTAATAAAGCTCATTAAAACCATATTTGACTACATTTCATTAAGGCGACATTATTTTTTAATTTTAATACTGTCGGTCCCACCGGACAGATGTTGGCATAAGGAAAAGTCTAACGCCGGTCCCAGGGGACCGGCGCCGCGCTCAACGTGTTAAGTATACGCAAACATGTTTTTTTTAATATTCATTTTCATTACTCAAATTAAAAATTAATAAAACTTTTCTTAAATTAACTACAACTTTATTAATATAATATAGCATTATTTAATATTAAATTTTTTAAAAAAACATTTTACTAATTTATAAAATTATGGCGACCAACGTGGCAACGTTGTAGGCATCGCCGAAAAACGATATGATGAGTATCGCCTACGAAGCGATAAGGTAAGGCCCTTACCGGGCCTATGTAGATAGTTAAATTAGACCGTCATCAAAACCTTTCAAGTACAGGGACGCACAGATATTTGCTTAGGACATCGATAAAAACATTCTTAGTTTTATAACCTTAATGTATGCCGACGCAGGAGGACAATGCTTCCTCCCCTGACTAGCGATGGTATATATAAAACGTGTAAACCTAGTTGGAAGGGCCATACGAGAACTATTCGAGAACTATTCGAAAACTATTCGTAAAACCTCTCTGCATTCGATATTCGTTCACGCACTCGCTCACTAGACAATAATCGCTAGTGAGTTTCGCGAGTAACGTGCCGAACGAAGCACTTCGTATAATTTCTTAGCGTTTAATAAATAAATTTCTGATTGTATTGTTTCATTTGAAGTGTTTTCCTATTATTTCTATCCCCCTACAAAATATAAAATATTTTAAAAATAATAATAATCTATTTATTGTAAAGATATTATTTTATTTAAACTAAAATTTTTTTTAAGTAAAAATACTTTCCCGCATTTTAACTATGTTATGACGTATTTCATTTAATCAAAAGTGATGAAAAATTTGTACCTATTTTACTAAAATTTCAAAATAATAAATTAATAAAGTTCACTATATAAGCATCGGCTATCGAACGTTCTTTATTCTCATTATTATGAAAGATTACAAGATCGTTGCGTGGATAGTGCGATCATATCAGTGTAAGAGTGAAACCTAGCCTCAGCAAAGTATGTGTGTATATATATGTAAGTAGGCATGTGAGAAAAAACAACTAAAAGACGAAATAAACAGTGAAAGGTCTAGGGTTTGTAGTGTGAGCGTATACGTGACCCACAAAAAAATGATATGCTTCATTGAAACGATATTAAGCCACACGCCGAAAACAAAATGGGGAGAAAAGAAAAGTTCGTAAGGAGAATTCGTTAGAGACGGTCGAGTATGGTGATTGTAATACATTGAAAAATAAACTGTTAACACGTTATACCTCGTTTTTAAGATATGCGTCCCTCAAATTATTTATAACTATTAAATTTAATTTCATAATCAAATTAAAAATTTTTTATTTTTATGATACTTTTTTTATTATATTTAAAAACTTTTTTTTTTCTTTAATTTTACTTAAAACAAAATTGTAACCAAATTAACTTTTCAAAACTATATTTTGAAAAAAAACTATATTATTATTTTATTAAAGAAAAATTTGAACCTAATGCAAATTTTTTAAACAGTGTTACACCCTAAAATACGAAAGTTTAAAAGAATTGTCGCTAAGCCTGTTCTAGCCTTTTTGCATTCGCAGAGTTTAGTCCAGGCCGAGCAAGTTCGTTTTTCCAAAGTTTAAGTAACGGTACATGAAAGAATATTTTGTAATATATTATACGGATTTGTTTTTGTAGTTTGATTAACAATAAAAGAATAAAAAGAAGATAAATTTTCTACGTACATATGTCAAGAACGCTTGGCACAATTTGGCCGAAAAGTTTTGGTTTCACATCTATCTATCTATCTATATATATAAAAATGAATTCGTGTATGTATGTCGCAAGTGAATTCAAAAACTATACACCCAATCGCCGTGAAAATTTTATGAGTTATTCATTATATTCCCGGACATATTTTTGTAAATTTTTTTTTTCATCAGAGCTACGGTTCGTGGTCCAGATCAAATTTTCCAAAAATTTCAACGTTTCATTGTGTTAGTAATATACACGAACGTCAGAAACAAGTAAGCAGAGATCAAACGTATCATTGTGTTAGTAATTCATGAGCGTCAGAAACTAGTGAGCAGAGATCATGAAAGAGAGCGACCTCACACTGCTATTACTTCAATCATTAGAAACGAGACGAACGATACATATTGATTTACGTTGTTTGAATTACGATCCCTTTAACAATTACAGTCTTCATATAAGTGTAATTAATAAGTGTACGTATTGTGGTGTTCAAAAATTTAGGTAATCAAAATATACATCACTAGGTAAGTCAAATATTGAATCGTTCAATTTATAAAAATTGGTATTAGAACAGCGAACAGCCTATGACACAATTATGAACGCCATATCTAACAAGAGTTGTGGTTTATATTTCTTAGATGCACCTGGAGGCACTGGCAAAACTTTTCTTATTTCAATTATTCTGGCAACTATAAGATCACAAAATAATATTGCACTTGCTATTGCTTCATCTGGTATTGCAGCAACTCTTTTGGACGGTGGTCGAACAGCACATTCAGCATTGAAATTGCCATTAAATATCCAGGTAATTGAAAATCCAACATGTAATATTAGCAAATATTCTGGTATGGGAAAAATACTAAAATCATGTAAGCTTATAATATGGGACGAATGCACCATGGCGCACAAGAAATCATTAGAAGCACTAAATCGCGCATTAAGAGATTTGAGAGGAAACGAGCAGCTTTTTGGTGGTGCACTCATTTTGCTAGCTGGTGATTTTCGACAAACTCTACCAGTTATACCACGTTCAACACCTGCAGATGGATTGAATGCATGTCTCAAATCATCAGTGTTGTGGCGATATGTGAAGAAAATATATTTAAAGACAAATTTGCGTGTTCAATTACAACAAGAAGAATCTTCTGAACGATTTGCTGAACAATTGTTAGATATTGGGAATAGTAAAATGGAAATAGACGAATCCACACACTGTATTACACTACCAGAAAACTTTTGTCACATTGTAAAATCCACTAATGATTTGATTGACAAAGTTTTTCCAAATTTATTAGAGAATTATAAAAATAATTAATGGGTAAGTAAACGTGCTATATTGGCAGCCAAAAACATTAATGTGAATTTAATAAACAGCACAATTCAAAATAAAATACCAGAAGAAGAAGTAACATACAAATCCATAGATACTGTTGTCAACCGTGATGAATCCGTTAATTATCCAATAGAATTTTTAAATTCATTAGATCTACAAGGAATGCCACCTCATATTTTATGCTTGAAAATCGGTTCTCCAATCTTACTTCTAAGAAATATAAATCCACCGCGACTATGCAATGAAACTAGGCTATTGGTAAAAACATTAATGAATAATATAATTGAGGCAACCATTTTAAGTGGAAAACATCAAGGGGAACATGTACTACTACCACGCATTCCCATGATACCTACGGATACTCCATTTGAATTCAAACGCCTACGGTTTCCTATACGATTAGCCTATGCAATGACCATTAACAAAGCCCAGGGACAATCATTGCAAGTATGT
>JACGTP010000944.1:0-15439 GCA_023678845.1 Mischocyttarus mexicanus
CAACCTAATATATAATATAATAATAATATTCATGATAAAACTATTTTAAACATTTAAATTCCTATTTAATGAATTAATAGATTGCAAACTTATAAATATTTCTATCTCTTTAATAATAATACAATATTTATAATATGCACACATATATATATCATTATTATTATTATTTATTAATAGCCATTCTTGAGTAAAGGCTTAAAAATTAATGCAAAGGTCAACAAATACAGATATAATTAGACTTATACTTATTGATCTTATAAGAAACAAGTATAACACTTTTATTCCTTGAAAAAAATTGCTATGTTTATTTAATAAATCAATTTAATATATATATTTATAATCTTCCAACCTATTTTAAATATACACAATTATTTACAATATTAAATATGAAATTTTAATTATAAAAATATAATTAGTTAAATTATATATAAACCGACGATAAAATAACCGAGGTAGTAACCTGAACGGAAAAGGTACCTGTCAACCACCGATACCTGACGTGGCGTTTAAAACTATGTTTTAAATGTAAGTATATACATCCTAGGAGGAAGTACATAAAAAAAAAAAAAGAAAATTAAGACGATATTAAAAATACAAAAATAAACATAGAAAAATACGCATATATGTGTGTATACTTTGTAGAAAGTTTAAAGTTAAACTTCGTGTATACGCATACATACACATTTTCTATCAAAAATGAGCACATAAGAAATTTCCGCGTTTCACGTGAACCTGGTAAAAAAAAAAAAAGATACGCCAAGAAGCCGGTAAAGAATAACGGTGCTTCCTACTTTGTTGCTTGATACTCAAAATAAAAAGAAAAAAAAGCTAATGATTACTTTTACTCATTTACGATTCTACCTATCCGAGGATTCGTGTCAGTCTCTCTCTCTCTCTCTCTCTTTCTACATTGGGATTCATTATTTTCTAAACGAATTTTTATTATAAAAGAGATAATAATAAGCAAAGCTAGAGATCGATCGATCATCTTTTCGTTCAGGACATTTGAACACACAACCGCAAGAAATGTTCGATCGTATGAATTGTTCATAGGGCAGGGTAAGGGGGGGGGGGGAGGGAGGAGGGAGGAAATTTCACTCCGTGATTTCTCTCATTTTCTATCATCGTCCTCTCTCTCTCTCTCTCTTTGTTTTTGTTAATATTATTATTATTATTATTTCCGTAATTTGCTAACTTGAATGCAACTCCTGTAGGCTAGGTCTCTGTCTGTTAATCTGTGTTAAGAATGTGAAAAGAAAAACCGGTCGAAGGGGTTCGAAGAAAGAAATGGCTCTACCGTGGTCAACGCAACATTGCACTTTGAGAAAGTATCCACGAGAAAACATCATAAACACGTTTTAACGTATAATCATATAATTTGATTTTTATTCGTATTTCATTCGTCATACTTTTCGACAGCAATTTCGACAATTTCAACGATTCGCGTTATCGTTTCGTCGTAAAAAAAAAAAGAAACAAAATAAATAAATAAAGTTAGAACGATATAATAAATATACAAAGTTGTAAAAACCATTCATATACATAGAATTCATACAAGTATACAGGAAAAAGAAAAAAAATTGTCGATGCAATCTAACCAAGGATAATCGGTAAATTTGATAATAATTCCATTTCGTAAATTAGTATTAAATTGTCTCTCTAGTTATTATCACACAATTTAATAGCTTCCGCTATTTAATGTATACATACATACATATATATATAATATATATACATTTTTTTTTAAATAATTACACATACAAACTATAATTAGTTTTAAAATTTATATTAGAAATATAGAAAGCATTTCTATGATGGAATTTCATCGTTTTTCATTAATATATGATTTTGATGACTCTATCAAACGAAATCATTAGTAATTAACATAAGTTTCCTACAAACATAAATTCTCTTCCTTACCTCCCTCCCAACCCTCTACAACCACTCTTCAATCCCCATGGTTACTTCTTATAGACAATAAATATACTAACAGTTACATACTATTACTGTTTCGTCGTTGATCGTTCAACGAAGAAAGAAAATCATTAGTACCCCCCCCCCCTACCTAGGGAGGGGATAGGGAAGGTAGGTATACTTTAGATAAGGAAAAAAAAAGGGGCGGATGGGGAGAGGAAGGAAAAGTATTTAAAAAGAAACGATAGGAAGAAAAAGTCTTCCCCCTTTTCTATTTAATCACACATCCCGGTATCGCTAACAGGAATGTCTCTTCTATTTTCGTATTAAAAATAAGAAAAAGATAAAACAAAAAGTAAACTATCGAAAGAGAAATAATGGTAGGAACAAATTTTGAAATATAAATAGAAATGAAAAATAAATAGATCTAATTAAATAAACGCGTATTACAATAAGGGGAAGGAGAAGGAGGAAAACACAACTGTCCAAATAATAAAATACAAATGACGTTTAGGTATTTAATATTTGAATAGAGATTTTAGTCGTTCGAATTTGTACGATTCATAAACGCACTCATATAACCTACAGTTTGGCGGTACTTTCTATAGGATAATCTTTTTAAAATCGATAGAATATTTAGGATATGTATATGTGATTTCTAAATGACAATGAATTGATTATTAATTTGTACTCACGATATTTTCTCGCACAGTATTGTGAAAGAGTTGTTCCCTGATGTCAGCCTCATCTTCCATCTTCACCTGTTTATCAAAAGATTTTTCGTAACCAATTGTATTTTGGTAGATGATTGGTACGACATTTTTCTATTATACACGTTTTATTATATCGACATACTTTTATCGTGGCATATCGTAACCAGAAGAGAGAGAGGGAGAAAGAAAACTTATGACGGTAGTATCATCATCATTATCATCATTACTTTTTCCCCCTTCTTTTTTTTCGGTTAGATTTAAATTTTTATGTAACGATTGATACTATCTTCTTCTTGTATCTTAACATCCGTACTTTATTTCGCGCACTTTGTCTTGATTTTTTTTTTTACACGTATATCTCTTGTCCGTAACTTTAAACGCTCATTTCGTATATATATATAATCAAATAATCTAACCTAGCTCGTTGTCAATCAGACACTGACAACGTCTTCTTCTGTCGTTTAGTTTCTCCTACGTGCGTGCCATCTTTACGCGGTTAATTGTATTATCCAACAGACATTATAAACGCGCACTATTTGAATTGATACATTTCTTTCTTTTTTTTTTTCTTTTTTTTGAAGTGAAAACTTCTTTAGCAACGTTAGACGCTTTATGATAGAGGAAAATCTTATAAGTTCGCGATTATTTCATCAATTCATATAAACTATCTTCGTTAAACTCCATAAAAGATCTTAGCATTCTATTTTCTTCTGATCTTTCCATTTAAATTTTATTACAATAATATTATTTCTCGGAATCTCAATAGACTTGGGTTTATTTTCTAAATGTCAGATCATTTTAATGATACTAGTACTCTTAAAATTCTCTATTGTCAATTGGTTCGGTCTATTCTTGAATACGAGGTAGTGTTATCTGATTTCATCACCTCAAACATAAAAAGAAAAATGAAAAAAAAAATTTGTTTAGACATAAATATGTATTGAACAATGATTTATATAATAAGATGATCTTAATGCATTTTTATTACAATATGTGTACAAATTTCCAATTTGCCATTTGATTATTCATAAAAAAATTAACTTTGCCCGAAAAAAGATTCCAACGTTCGTGTTTTAGAAGGCTTTTTACAAATAATTTCTTTACTGTCGCACTTAATTTACGTATTTATCAATACGATGAAAAATTGTTTCAATACAAATTTTTGTATCCGTATGATCGACGAATTATTCACAAATATTAGGTGCTTTAAAAAGAAATCCATTATTCTTACGTTCATTTGAAACTTAAAATGATGGATTTCTTTATCAATTCTAATATTATGATAATAATAATCTTATTACTACTTATAGCTTAAAAATACAGATACAATAGGATATAACTATAGAGTTTAATTATATTATCTTACAGAATTTTATAAGACAAATGTAAATTACAATTATTACCATTCGTAGCTCATACAAATATTTATTTAATAGACAAATACTGCTAAGAATTAACGATATATATACAATGAATCACAGGAGTATTCGTACTAAAACAATCAATATTTTCTTTTTATATAATATTTCAAAATTTTTATAGATAATATATAGAAACATATTTTCAATTGTAATAAATTTTATCGCGAGAAACATTTTATTATAAGTGATTTAAAATTTTATATACATAACTAATAAGAAAATTGATTTCACAATATATACCTAATCAACTTAAAATATGAGATGTAAATTGAACCAATCAAATATTACTTATAAAAATAATGCTTTTGTATCTTTATTATATCTTACGTAGGTACAATAAATCTTTAAAGACAAATTTTATTTTTATCGTACAAGTTAAATTATATTTTTCTAACAATCAAATGTTCTTCTTTAATAAAATGTAAATTTTTTTTTTCATCTCAAAGTTTAATGACCTTAAAATAGATTTCTATGTATAAAAATTTTGAAGCTTTGCATTACGAGTAAATATAAATTGTTTAAAATTTAGTGGAAGTGGGTGCGTATACTTTCGTGACTCACTGAGTATATATTATATATTTAACTAGATAGTTTATGTTTCTGTTTTGTAAATTTCGAAGTATAATTAATCATTTTGCACGAAGTAAGCAATGATCATCAAATTTTTTATCCGTTAAATTGTTAATTAAATATTTACAAAGAGATATAAATAGTTTCCAAGGCAACTAGGACTTATACTTGTGATTATGACGTTTTTTTCAACGTACAGTGTGTATATTTCATTTGGTATCAATACGCCTTATACATAAAAATATTTAATTTTCGCAGTTTTATTTTCATAGGAAAATCAATAGTTAAAAGTCAACTTAAAGAATATTTTTTAAGTTAAATTTCGAATGAAATAATATACAGTTTTGTACAATATCATTACTGTTTAACAGCAAGACTTGTTATATGTGCCAGTAATTACGACAGCTGATTAAATTAAAAATTAAAAAAATATTCTTTATGATTTATTTCGAATGAGCGCGCGCGCTTGTTGTACAATATTAAATAAATCATTAAATCTTTTAAAATCATTTTTAACTTAATCCGTTGTTATAATTATCTACAGATATGTAACAAACTTTTCTTAATTATAGTTGATCTTTTAGATATAATGATAATCGGATAAATAACGACGTAAATTAATTGAAAATTAATGCTATTGTTAATTACAACAGTAACAAAATTAATACACAGTCAAATGATTAATTTATTATGTTTGTACAATAGCATTCCTTTACGTTTTGTAATCGACTATAGAGGTAGGCGAGTGGTTATCAAAGAATAACTCAAACTGTTGGTGTGTTAATGTGAGAATGCGGAAGTTGGATGGAATGATGAGAACCAGATAGAGAAAGTAAATGTCCTCGCTCCATCTCGTTCACTTCCTGTTGCTTTGTACCTCCTATAGAAGAAGTCGAACGTGCCAAGCTATTACGTTGTCTGCACATATATGGTGTTTCCCCAGGCGAAGGGGATTCACGACCCTGTAAAAATTAAATTGTACAGCACAACAAAACAACGAAAGTATATTACTATCTTTATCTATGTCAGTAAGAATTAATTTTAAATTAACGAAGAAAAAAAAAAATATTTCTTTTACGATCATATTATTGAAATAAAATTTCAATGCTCATAGAGATCTCTTATCATTAAGACAGATAAAAATAATTCTTTTTTATTAATGCCCTTTAAATAATTTTCCCATACTCTCTATAAAAACTGCAGTTTACCTATGATCGTATCAGAATCAGATTTAATCGCTTCTAAGCAACGCCCAAGGCATTTAGATTTTGAATAAGGACTGTGGGGAGAGGTGCTTCTCTTCAGGTAATACTGTAGGATTTCATAATGTAGAATTCAAGGTTTTCGTGTAATGAGGAATTTCAAAGATCATGTAGCGCATACCTGTTTCGAAGGACCGCAACAAGTAGCATGATTGCAAGGTTTATCAGTCTTTGGACAATCGAGTACGCAATCTTCTGTCGGCGTATCTTTAATTTCACTATTTGATTGATACTAAAAAATAATTTAATTAATATTCCATCACTCTCTCGACATATTTAAAATCTCTGTACATCTATTAAAGTACAAAAAGGAATAAAACCTATTATATGCAATATTTATAAATATACAACAAATGAACTTACATCAATAAATTCTGGCTGTATTGTAGTAGAATGTATACCCTCATTATGGAAAAACTCTTTAACTTGTTCTGCAATTTTCATATATTCTGAAAGATTTCTACATCTTATGTGCGCGGAAGCTATAATACGATCACCAGCAAGTTGCCATACATGAAATTCATGGACAGCTAATACACCATCAACGTTTTCCAGTAAGCGTTGTTGTATTGCGTCGACCTAATAGAAAAACATTTTTTTAATATACAAACATATATGAAAATGTAAAATAAAAAAATTAAATTAAAAAGTTAAATATAATAAGAGCATTATTAAAATTGTTTTATAATTTATTATTCTTTTATTATACCTGAATATGTGTCGGTACAGTTTGTAAAAGAATCAGTGCCGACTCCCTAAACAATGGCCAAACAGAACGCAACATGAGAATAACCAATAATAGTGATAATGCTGGATCAATGTAAAATCTGTAACAAAAAATGAAGTATAAATAATATTTCTTTCTTATTAAAAAATAAACGTATATCCATTATTAAATAAAAAATTATATTTAAGTTAATCTTTGTAGCTATCATAGAAAGATATAAGCAAAATAGAAAAAGCAACGACCATAGCAAATAATATGTTATAAAAAATATTACCTGTACTGCCATTTTGTAAGCCACACTATCAAAGCTGAGGCAATTACATTAACAGAACCCACTGCATCGGACAGTACATGAAGGAATACACCGCGCATATTCATTTGACTGGCATCATGTGTATGACCATGTGCTCTTTTTGCTTGTGCCGTTGGTGGTCTGTAAGTGTTGTCATTTTCATTGTCATCCGTGCCTACTAATGTGCTTAGTCTGTTATGACTGCGTGATATGCCATGTGAATGATCGTGAGAACCTCCGTGTTCTGTAATAATAAAATGTCGAATGAGTATGTACGTATATTTCTGATATTCTTTCAAATAATATTTTATAAACGATATTATGACCAATAAAAATAAAACGAATAATAAGTAACTCAACAAATCTAAAAAGCCAATATATAAATATAAAGTATAATCAATTTATGATACTATTATGAAGCCTTTATGATTATCGACTCTACACTTTGTATCTAAATAAAAAGATAATTAATAATATTTATTAAGATAATCCTTCCTTTTTTTATACTTCATTAACCTGGATATATGCTTTATTGTTTACAATCTACAATTCAAAATACTATAAGTTATCTCTGATCTAAATTAAATGTAGAAGGAACAGCGAATAATAATTGAAGGGAGTGTAATGTTTAAGATTACTCCCATTTGAATAATTAACTGCCTAATTCTCTTCAAAAAATTATAAATGATATTTCTTACCCTAATACACACACAAATGATATGTGAATATAAAATATATATATATATCTTTGTATATACAATTAATATTTAAACGTTATTGAAATTTGTAATGAGCATAAAAAGCAAGATAATTACCACGAAATAAGCATAAACCTATTAAGTTGACAAATAGACCAAGCGCACCCACGGACACTAGAAGTTTAGCTTCGTGTATTTCTTCCACTTCGATGAATCTTTTACATGCCTCCACAGTAATGCTAAAGCATAATGCAACTAAAAACACTGCATTGACAAGTGCACCTAAAACCTCAGCTCTAGCCCATCCAAAAGTGTTCTTAGACCATTTTTTTGGCGACATCTGAAAACAAAGAAAGAATATTAATTTATAAAAAGAATAATAAAGTTAACTTCTTGCACTATACAATATGTTAGAAACATAGATTCAACTTATGGCAAATCTTACAATGTGTGTATTGAATTATAATGTAAGGAATTGATAATATAAACTTACTAAAATGTTAATAATATAAGAAATAAATGTTTAGAAAATATTATCGATAATGCTTACTTTAACAGAAAGAAATGCCACAACCAATGCAGCTACATCTGATAACATATGAAAACTGTCGGCTATTAAAGCCATCGAATTGGTCACATAACCAACAACAATCTCCACCAAAAATAATAGCGCTGTGAGTCCTAACATCGTTAAAAGACGACATTTCTTTCCCGTGTAACGTCCCATAATTTTAGTGAAAATCTGAAAAACTTTGAAATGTTAAAATACGTATAATCATTAATATCAACCAAATATAATTTATTTAAATTGTTAAAATAACCATATATATATACATTTTTTTTGTATACTTACTTTTTATTATAAACTTATAATTTGTTTAGATTTTTAAAAGAAGCATTACAAAATTCTCTCTTTGCTAGCAACACTAATGCAGCACAGGCACAATAGGAACAAGGATTTCTTCTTTATACTGAAATGAGGAAATTGAACAAATATTATATATAAGTATGAGTAAATTGAACAAATATTTTATATACCTATAGATAGATATGCATATAAGTGTCGATAAATTACTCATAAATAGGAAAAACCCACAAAGTAATTTAACATTTGTATTTTATATAAATCTAATAAGATTATATTGGACTAAAATTTAATAATTGTTATAGACAAGAAAATATTTTAATATAAAAGAATAAAGTAGTATGTAATTAGGTTGATAAGATATCAAGAATACACATAAATTAATTTTAAATAAATAATTATTGATGAATCATACTACTAAAAAAAAAGTCCATATGAATCAACCCATAGAAAATGTACACACAATGACAAATGAAGATTCTAAAGAAAGAAATGGAATAAAAGATCTATTCTTATCTAATTTTATTTATTTTTTTTTTTTTTTTTTAATTTAATTTGTGTAATCATTTTCTCATCTACTCGAGTTTAGAGTTGTTACTTAACAAAGGAAAGAGAAATTTAACTGTCGTTAAAAAAAAATTAAAAAAAAATTAAAAATAAAAAAACCTATGCCATAAGAATAGAATTAAGGTTGAATATGATTTACAAAATGTTGAACTTGACTTGTATAAACGAGTAAATTTAATTTACAGAATGAATAAATATATGATTTAAAAAAAAAAAAGATATTGAATTTTAGATTAACAAATCTTTAATAAATTTTCGAATATTTTCGAATATTTTCGAATATTATCACACAAGCACTTCTAGTTTAAATATATCATTAAGTATATGAACAAGTATAATATCTCAAAAAAAAAGACAAAATATACTTACTGAGTATAATAGTCGTTAAACCTTTATCCTTTTCATAAAGTTAGTATCAAATGACTACAATTAAAAATTTAAAATATGAACTGATGATAAACATGTTACGCGAAAATAGAGTAACAAGTTTTTAATACTTAAAACATAACACCTTTTTCCTCTTGATTTTATTTATAAATTGAATAAAATAATTTAAAAAAAAATCGTGTTTTTTTTTTTATTCAGACAAATGATCTCTTAATAAATCACAATTAATTAATACGTCAAAAATATAAACATTACTTTGGTTACAATTGATTACAAGAAATAGATAAACTCATGGTGTAAAGGTAAATGCACATTTACAAATGAAATCGATGTCACCAATGTAACCATGAGAGAACTGTTCAGCATGCATGCTCTCTCTCTAGTCTTCCCCTCGTTTAGTAAATCGTTTATTCCCATATCTTTAGAAGTATGTCTTTAATGCAAGATATATATAATCAATTGAAAATATGATAAAAGCAAAGTAACATTTAAAAAAAATGTAATATAAAATTTGTCTATTAATTTTCACACATTAATAATACATAATTAATATAAATTCAATGTATACATGATCTTAATTTATCATATAGCGTTTTGTCCAGATTCTTTATTCTTGAGTATTTCAATTCACTAATAAAAAGAACCGAACTTTTTTTTCATTGGCTACTTATCCACATGTGAAGATTGTTATTAGAATACGACCAATTACACAATGCGTAATAATATAATTAATTATAAATCAAATGTGAAATGCAACAAGAGCTAAAATACTAGTACTATTTTAACAATTGCCAACAGTGATTGCCTACCCTGCTTCACTAACTTTTTTGAATATTTCGCGCGAAGTATTAACTTATTTAAACTTATGCAAGGTGAAAAAATACAGGAAAAAAATCTTGGCCATCTAGAAAACATTGAAAAACAAAATAATATAGCCATTCCCTAAATCTATTGTAGTTATAATTCAAATTTTTAAATCCAACAGAGATACTCAGGTGTTTTATTTTTTTTTCGACTTACCCTGTATAATTTTATCAAAGATTATAAATTATAGTTTCTCATTATATTATATTCCTTATATAATATTTAGACTATAATACATGAAATTATATATTTCTAAAGGAGATATATATATACATATACACGGTGTCCCAGCTGAAGGAGGCTACTTAAATATTTTCTTAAAAAAAAGAAAAATATTTAGGTAGCTTCTTTTAGCTTGGACACTCTGTATATTTGCATATATTATATTACATCTATTTAAAGATATTCATATAAAAACAGTTTGTTTTTATTTAACCATTAAATTAAAGAATTTGTCTATATACAATATCTATTATAAACAATCATTATAAGCCCATATATTGTGGAGAAGAAGATAATGCATTTTTTGCTGTATTATTTTTTATTTTATTATCTGCATTGGGTCTGTCACTAAAAATAAAAATTATACTTTATAAGTAAATATATATAATATATATATAATAAAGAAACAATGATAATATATATATGTTAAAGCGATAATTTTTGTAAAATATTATAATAGCAAGAAATAACTTTTTTTTTTAAATATTTAATAAGATGAAAACACATAACTTACCCAAAAAATGGTAATAACGATATAAGAGTTTGCCTGCTCGGGTTAGAAGAAAACGTAGAACATCTTGCCAGTCGTCCAACTACGCGTCTCAACCATTCTTGTAATTTTTGTCTTCTTTCTTCAACAAATTTAGCATCCTAACAAAAAAAATATCTTTATTATAATATGTTTACATATATAACATTAATTTTCTACTTTTAAGAAATACACATTACCTTATTGCCTATTGTTTTTTTAGGAGGGAATTCATAAGTAGTCACGATCGCATCATGCTTTATCAACTCTTTGTGTAATTCATAAAATTGCGCATATCGTCTGTAAATATTCCACTCGATTTCCCGTATACGTATATATATCTAAAATTTACAAAATATTATAAAATTAACGAAAGAAACGTGATAAAAAAAAATTACTTTTCCTTTTTCTTTTTTCTTTTTTTCCTAATATGAAATTATTTTTGTTTTCATAGTAATTACTTGGTATACATGATGAATATCAGAAGGCTGTCCTGTCAGAAAAACAGACGGTATCCATATATGAATAAAGCATGGAGTTTCCAACGGTAATTCATCCTCGTTGAAAGGACCTCGGAGACATTCCAATTCAGTTTGCAGAATTTTTATTAATTTGTCCCTTTAATAATTGAATTATTATTTATTATAAACTATTAAAAAAAAAACTGTAATTATCTTTCATATACGACTCTAATCATACTTGTTCGCCAATTGTAAAATTAATCTCGAATTGAATTCCATTAATTCAGCGTGCATATCTGCGACTTGAATTAACTTTGCTTCATATTGTGCCGCTTCATTGTTACGAGACGGCGAAACATCTCTTTCTATCACATAAGTGGAATCAGATTCCTTTCTTAACATTTGTACAGCTGTTACATATTTACGTAATTGTTGTCTCAAGAGTTCATTCTCCCTGTTTTGTAAGAAACGGTAAGATAAGTAAAAAAAAATACAAAAGTAAAGATAAATATAAAAACGATAAAATGCATAAACAAATTACCCGTTAAGCGTCTGCAACTGCAATTGATGTTTTTCGACAAGATTTTGATGCTGTCTTTGAAAACGATTTAACAGCAATCTGCTTGTCATAGCGTCCTCTCTAGCTTGTTCTAAAAGTTCATCCATTGTCAAAAGTTTCGATCGTAATGCTTCTGCATCTAAATTTTCTGTGTTTGTATGGTTATCTAAATTTTCAAGTTGTTCTGTAGCTTCTACCGCAGGTTCAGTTATATCTGTTGTTTCCTAATTATAATGTATAAAAATAATATACATATACTGAATAAAGTACGAAAACACATTAATAACAATTATTGTAAATATAAATCAACTAAAGTAAATTGATATATGATTACTTACATTTATATAATTTGGCAAGCTAACTAATATATCGTCGAATGTCTGATCTAAAGGTGACGTGAGTACGAGTCCTAAGTTATCAGAATCTGTCACAGGAGTTAAGATCTTTCCTTCATCTAAGGATTCGCTACAAGAAATAAAATAAAATTTTATATTAATCAAGAAAAATTATTCGTATAAATAAATATCAAATACACAAAAAGGATTTTAGAAATAATGTTTTACCTGTGTTCACTTTCGGTAGAACTCTTATTCGCAACAACATTAGAATCATCGAGATCCAATTGTACTTCTGATATAGATGGAGATGAAGAATGTTTTGTTAAAATAGAATTATTAAAAGAAGAGCGCTCATTAATACTGGTACTAACATCAGAAGACTCTCCTTGTTCTTCACTATCATTGTCAAAAGAAATAATATGAGTTGGAACTTTTTTTTGTACCTTTCCTTGTCTTACATTCAGAGTGCCTTTAAAATATATTAATTATTAATGTCAGTTGGCCTTTAAGAAGAAGAAGTAATATTTGTACCCTTCTATTTTTTAATAGCCAAATCAAAAAGTATCTATCGAGACTCATGTTATTTTTATATGATAAAAAAAAAAAAAAGAGAGAAAAAAAAGTACAGGTATAAAATAAAATATCAAAATAAAAAATATAGGTATTTAAATTAATCATTAGTACGAGAGATAAACATTAAAAATAAATATGAGAAAGTAGAAAAACCTGGCATTATAGATATGATAAGTTCTGATTGTTCGCCATTCAAGTTTTCAGAATTTTTTACTTTTAAATTATCGTCCAATTCTTCGTTTTCTATTCTTATAGCAAATAAAATTGCGCTTAGTCCTAAAATAGAAAAAATAATTATTAATTATCGATTGAAGTATTTTTAAATCTATTCGTGTATGCTTTTGTATGCTTAGAAATTACCTGCAGCTACATTTGGCAATGCTGCAGATTTCTCTTGATCCAATAAAAAAGCCCATTCTTCATAGAACGGAAATAACTTATCTGGATTTATAACGGTATGTAAGTTCCGTTCCAAAGAGCGCTCATTTAAAATGGCTCTTAGCCACGCTCTGCCACGACCATAATCGGTGCGTACCTTTCTTAAAATGCTAAAACGTTCTTGTTCATGCCACGTTAATTGATCTTTTATACACGGCCAGAATGCTGCATCATTCGTATTCAAAGATTTAGCATTGCTACCAGATACCAAAGCAGAAACGTGTCTATGGAAAAGAAATATTTTCTTTACTGCAATGTACTATAAAAGATTTTTATAAAAAATAATATCTGCATAAATAAATACAATAATTACTTTAAAGCAAAATTCACTTTTTCTATACAATTAGTACGTAATCCATGACTAAATATTGCTTCAAGTATGAAACAGAGTTGAGCAACGCATGCATCTGATTCTGTTGCTAATTCTGCACGACCTCCAAACCTAATATAACACTTTTTTGCAGCATCCAACAAATCATCGAGTAATTTTTGTCTTTCTGAAGCATGATGACTACTTTGATCATTATTCGTAACATTGTTTGTACCTGGTACCATAGCTGACATCATTTGCAAAGCCTACAAATATAATTAATAAGAATGATAGATACATTATATAATCATTAATAGAAGAAAAATCTTATAAGAGATACTATTTCTAAAGATGTTTGCAAACATAAATTCTTACACTAGCAAAAACAGTAAGAAGGAGTTTTCTTTGTTATAATTTAATAAATGAATTCGACCAACGTTAGATTTATAAAAACAAACCATCTGTTTTGACTCACATTGCTATTATTCAACATAACATCACTATTTTTGATTAATTAAATGATACTTGGACATATATATATCAGAAACTGTAGATAATAATGGAAAATTAAAAGATTCGAATACAATCACTATCTATAGTAACTATCACAAAATGACGTAAAATGAATTGTCATTTTCACATGTTTGACCATGAAATTGTGATAAACTTTAATCTAGAAAATATTGTAAAAATATTGTAGAAAATAATGATTTTATTAAACTTACCATAAAACCAGTAGAGATAAGAGTCATAATTTGTTAAGAATAACTAATCGTTGAATTATTTACACAAATGTTTTTTCAAACACTATCTAATAATATTCAAGATTGACGAACGTATACAAATCATTTCTACATTTACAATTATATTTAAATTGCGTTATGACAATTAATGTATTATTTATTTTTAGTCGAATACATTTCAATATTATTCTTTTTTATCTGTAATATTAAAATTTGAAAATAAAACCTGTATGATATCGTGTCACGATTATTAAAAACTGCATGAATTAAATGCAAATACGCATTAAAAAAACTGGGTAAAGAAACAGCTGATCGAATTCTTTTACAATTTCTTTTTTATGACATATAAATGCATATAAAATGCACGCGTGCGCGCACGCATACAAATTCAGCAAGATGAACAATGACATCTGGTTGTGGACTTAAACATAGAAATCCTATAGATGACCAATAGGAAAGTTATTACAATAACGCGCGTATATTTTTAACATAAAACGCGCATATATTTTTAGTACAAAAATGCATTATTATATAGAAAAACTATATAAAACTATTGAAACAAAGTTTTAGAATACCAACAGTTGTTAATAATTTTTAATATACATATTTAAAATCTAACAAAAATAGTACAAATGAAAAATGAAGACGCGTCATTTTTGTAAGTACCGCCTAGTCGAGTGCGGTCGATTATCGAAAAAGCTGCAAGTTGATTGGTCAGTTGTCTAATTAATTAAAAATGAAAGATGTAGTAAACGAAAAGAAGACAATCCTGTTTAAAGAAAATATTAAAGATATTGCAAATAAATTTAATAAATTAAACTATATATACTTGAATATATATTCTAAATAAAGTTAATAAATATAAAGTTTTTATTTTAATAAAAATGACTTATTCTTGAACATTTCTTGTGTAGGGCATTAAAATCTTCACAAATATTTGTGGTACAGTTTTGGGTCGAGAGGAAGCGCTCGCAAAAGTGAATGCG
>JACGTP010000945.1:0-15427 GCA_023678845.1 Mischocyttarus mexicanus
CAACCTAATATATAATATAA
The DNA here is from genome assembly GCA_023678845.1 of Mischocyttarus mexicanus. NCBI lineage: Eukaryota > Metazoa > Arthropoda > Insecta > Hymenoptera > Vespidae > Mischocyttarus > Mischocyttarus mexicanus. The sequence goes on from JACGTP010000945.1 coordinate 21, forward strand.
TAATAATATTCATGATAAAACTATTTTAAACATTTAAATTCCTATTTAATGAATTAATAGATTGCAAATTTATAAATATTTCTATCTCTTTAATAATAATACAATATTTATAATATGCACACATATATATATCATTATTATTATTATTTATTAATAGCCATTCTTGAGTAAAGGCTTAAAAATTAATGCAAAGGTCAACAAATACAGATATAATTAGACTTATACTTATTGATCTTATAAGAAACAAGTATAACACTTTTATTCCTTGAAAAAAATTGCTATGTTTATTTAATAAATCAATTTAATATATATATTTATAATCTTCCAACCTATTTTAAATATACACAATTATTTACAATATTAAATATGAAATTTTAATTATAAAAATATAATTAGTTAAATTATATATAAACCGACGATAAAATAACCGAGGTAGCAACCTGAACGGAAAAGGTACCTGTCAACCACCGATACCTGACGTGGCGTTTAAAACTATGTTTTAAATGTACGTATGTACATCCTAGGAGGAAGTACATAAAAAAGAAAAAGAAAATTAAGACGATATTAAAAATACAAAAATAAACATAGAAAAATACGCATATATGTGTGTATACTTTGTAGAAAGTTTAAAGTTAAACTTCGTGTATACGCATACATACACATTTTCTATCAAAAATGAGCACATAAGAAATTTCCGCGTTTCACGTGAACCTGGTAAAAAAAAAAAAAAGATACGCCAAGAAGCCGGTAAAGAATAACGGTGCTTCCTACTTTGTTGCTTGATACTCAAAATAAAAAGAAAAAAAAGCTAATGATTACTTTTACTCATTTACGATTCTACCTATCCGAGGATTCGTGTCAGTCTCTCTCTCTCTCTCTCTCTTTCTACATTGGGATTCATTATTTTCTAAACGAATTTTTATTATAAAAGAGATAATAATAAGCAAAGCTAGAGATCGATCGATCATCTTTTCGTTCAGGACATTTGAACACACAACCGCAAGAAATGTTCGATCGTATGAATTGTTCATAGGGCAGGGTAAGGGGGGGGGGGAAGGAGGAGGGAAATTGCATTCCGTGATTTCTCGTATTTCCTATCGTCGTCCTCTCTCTCTCTCTCTTTGTTTTTGTTAATATTATTGTTATTATTATTTCCGTAATTTGCTAACTTGAATGCAACTCCTGTAGGCTAGGTCTCTGTCTGTTAATCTGTGTTAAGAATGTGAAAAGAAAAACCGGTCGAAGGGGTTCGAAGAAAGAAATGGCTCTACCGTGGTCAACGCAACATTGCACTTTGAGAAAGTATCCACGAGAAAACATCATAAACACGTTTTAACGTATAATCATATAATTTGATTTTTATTCGTATTTCATTCGTCATACTTTTCGACAGCAATTTCGACAATTTCAACGATTCGCGTTATCGTTTCGTCGTAAAAAAAAAAAGAAACAAAATAAATAAATAAAGTTAGAACGATATAATAAATATACAAAGTTGTAAAAACCATTCATATACATAGAATTCATACAAGTATACAGGAAAAAGAAAAAAAATTGTCGATGCAATCTAACCAAGGATAATCGGTAAATTTGATAATAATTCCATTTCGTAAATTAGTATTAAATTGTCTCTCTAGTTATTATCACACAATTTAATAGCTTCCGCTATTTAATGTATACATACATACATATATATATAATATATATACATTTTTTTTTAAATAATTACACATACAAACTATAATTAGTTTTAAAATTTATATTAGAAATATAGAAAGCATTTCTATGATGGAATTTCATCGTTTTTCATTAATATATGATTTTGATGACTCTATCAAACGAAATCATTAGTAATTAACATAAGTTTCCTACAAACATAAATTCTCTTCCTTACCTCCCTCCCAACCCTCTACAACCACTCTTCAATCCCCATGGTTACTTCTTATAGACAATAAATATACTAACAGTTACATACTATTACTGTTTCGTCGTTGATCGTTCAACGAAGAAAGAAAATCATTAGTACCCCCCCCCCTACCTAGGGAGGGGATAGGGAAGGTAGGTATACTTTAGATAAGGAAAAAAAAAAGGGGCGGATGGGGAGAGGAAGGAAAAGTATTTAAAAAGAAACGATAGGAAGAAAAAGTCTTCCCCCTTTTCTATTTAATCACACATCCCGGTATCGCTAACAGGAATGTCTCTTCTATTTTCGTATTAAAAATAAGAAAAAGATAAAACAAAAAGTAAACTATCGAAAGAGAAATAATGGTAGGAACAAATTTTGAAATATAAATAGAAATGAAAAATAAATAGATCTAATTAAATAAACGCGTATTACAATAAGGGGAAGGAGAAGGAGGAAAACACAACTGTCCAAATAATAAAATACAAATGACGTTTAGGTATTTAATATTTGAATAGAGATTTTAGTCGTTCGAATTTGTACGATTCATAAACGCACTCATATAACCTACAGTTTGGCGGTACTTTCTATAGGATAATCTTTTTAAAATCGATAGAATATTTAGGATATGTATATGTGATTTCTAAATGACAATGAATTGATTATTAATTTGTACTCACGATATTTTCTCGCACAGTATTGTGAAAGAGTTGTTCCCTGATGTCAGCCTCATCTTCCATCTTCACCTGTTTATCAAAAGATTTTTCGTAACCAATTGTATTTTGGTAGATGATTGGTACGACATTTTTCTATTATACACGTTTTATTATATCGACATACTTTTATCGTGGCATATCGTAACCAGAAGAGAGAGAGGGAGAAAGAAAACTTATGACGGTAGTATCATCATCATTATCATCATTACTTTTTCCCCCTTCTTTTTTTTCGGTTAGATTTAAATTTTTATGTAACGATTGATACTATCTTCTTCTTGTATCTTAACATCCGTACTTTATTTCGCGCACTTTGTCTTGATTTTTTTTTTTACACGTATATCTCTTGTCCGTAACTTTAAACGCTCATTTCGTATATATATATAATCAAATAATCTAACCTAGCTCGTTGTCAATCAGACACTGACAACGTCTTCTTCTGTCGTTTAGTTTCTCCTACGTGCGTGCCATCTTTACGCGGTTAATTGTATTATCCAACAGACATTATAAACGCGCACTATTTGAATTGATACATTTCTTTCTTTCTTTTTTTTTTTTTTTTTGAAGTGAAAACTTCTTTAGCAACGTTAGACGCTTTATGATAGAGGAAAATCTTATAAGTTCGCGATTATTTCATCAATTCATATAAACTATCTTCGTTAAACTCCATAAAAGATCTTAGCATTCTATTTTCTTCTGATCTTTCCATTTAAATTTTATTACAATAATATTATTTCTCGGAATCTCAATAGACTTGGGTTTATTTTCTAAATGTCAGATCATTTTAATGATACTAGTACTCTTAAAATTCTCTATTGTCAATTGGTTCGGTCTATTCTTGAATACGAGGTAGTGTTATCTGATTTCATCACCTCAAACATAAAAAGAAAAATGAAAAAAAAAATTTGTTTAGACATAAATATGTATTGAACAATGATTTATATAATAAGATGATCTTAATGCATTTTTATTACAATATGTGTACAAATTTCCAATTTGCCATTTGATTATTCATAAAAAAATTAACTTTGCCCGAAAAAAGATTCCAACGTTCGTGTTTTAGAAGGCTTTTTACAAAAAATTTCTTTACTGTCGCACTTAATTTACGTATTTATCAATACGATGAAAAATTGTTTCAATACAAATTTTTGTATCCGTATGATCGACGAATTATTCACAAATATTAGGTGCTTTAAAAAGAAATCCATTATTCTTACGTTCATTTGAAACTTAAAATGATGGATTTCTTTATCAATTCTAATATTATGATAATAATAATCTTATTACTACTTATAGCTTAAAAATACAGATACAATAGGATATAACTATAGAGTTTAATTATATTATCTTACAGAATTTTATAAGACAAATGTAAATTACAATTATTACCATTCGTAGCTCATACAAATATTTATTTAATAGACAAATACTGCTAAGAATTAACGATATATATACAATGAATCACAGGAGTATTCGTACTAAAACAATCAATATTTTCTTTTTATATAATATTTCAAAATTTTTATAGATAATATATAGAAACATATTTTCAATTGTAATAAATTTTATCGCGAGAAACATTTTATTATAAGTGATATAAAATTTTATATACATAACTAATAAGAAAATTGATTTCACAATATATACCTAATCAACTTAAAATATGAGATGTAAATTGAACCAATCAAATATTACTTATAAAAATAATGCTTTTGTATCTTTATTATATCTTACGTAGGTACAATAAATCTTTAAAGACAAATTTTATTTTTATCGTACAAGTTAAATTATATTTTTCTAACAATCAAATGTTCTTCTTTAATAAAATGTAAATTTTTTTTTTCATCTCAAAGTTTAATGACCTTAAAATAGATTTCTATGTATAAAAATTTTGAAGCTTTGCATTACGAGTAAATATAAATTGTTTAAAATTTAGTGGAAGTGGGTGCGTATACTTTCGTGACTCACTGAGTATATATTATATATTTAACTAGATAGTTTATGTTTCTGTTTTGTAAATTTCGAAGTATAATTAATTATTTTGCACGAAGTAAGCAATGATCATCAAATTTTTTATCCGTTAAATTGTTAATTAAATATTTACAAAGAGATATAAATAGTTTCCAAGGCAACTAGGACTTATACTTGTGATTATGACGTTTTTTTTCAACGTACAGTGTGTATATTTCATTTGGTATCAATACGCCTTATACATAAAAATATTTAATTTTCGCAGTTTTATTTTCATAGGAAAATCAATAGTTAAAAGTCAACTTAAAGAATATTTTTTAAGTTAAATTTCGAATGAAATAATATACAGTTTTGTACAATATCATTACTGTTTAACAGCAAGACTTGTTATATGTGCCAGTAATTACGACAGCTGATTAAATTAAAAATTAAAAAAATATTCTTTATGATTTATTTCGAATGAGCGCGCGCGCTTGTTGTACAATATTAAATAAATCATTAAATCTTTTAAAATCATTTTTAACTTAATCCGTTGTTATAATTATCTACAGATATGTAACAAACTTTTCTTAATTATAGTTGATCTTTTAGATATAATGATAATCGGATAAATAACGACGTAAATTAATTGAAAATTAATGCTATTGTTAATTACAACAGTAACAAAATTAATACACAGTCAAATGATTAATTTATTATGTTTGTACAATAGCATTCCTTTACGTTTTGTAATCGACTATAGAGGTAGGCGAGTGGTTATCAAAGAATAACTCAAACTGTTGGTGTGTTAATGTGAGAATGCGGAAGTTGGATGGAATGATGAGAACCAGATAGAGAAAGTAAATGTCCTCGCTCCATCTCGTTCACTTCCTGTTGCTTTGTACCTCCTATAGAAGAAGTCGAACGTGCCAAGCTATTACGTTGTCTGCACATATATGGTGTTTCCCCAGGCGAAGGGGATTCACGACCCTGTAAAAATTAAATTGTACAGCACAACAAAACAACGAAAGTATATTACTATCTTTATCTATGTCAGTAAGAATTAATTTTAAATTAACGAAGAAAAAAAAAAAATATTTCTTTTACGATCATATTATTGAAATAAAATTTCAATGCTCATAGAGATCTCTTATCATTAAGACAGATAAAAATAATTCTTTTTTATTAATGCCCTTTAAATAATTTTCCCATACTCTCTATAAAAACTGCAGTTTACCTATGATCGTATCAGAATCAGATTTAATCGCTTCTAAGCAACGCCCAAGGCATTTAGATTTTGAATAAGGACTGTGGGGAGAGGTGCTTCTCTTCAGGTAATACTGTAGGATTTCATAATGTAGAATTCAAGGTTTTCGTGTAATGAGGAATTTCAAAGATCATGTAGCGCATACCTGTTTCGAAGGACCGCAACAAGTAGCATGATTGCAAGGTTTATCAGTCTTTGGACAATCGAGTACGCAATCTTCTGTCGGCGTATCTTTAATTTCACTATTTGATTGATACTAAAAAATAATTTAATTAATATTCCATCACTCTCTCGACATATTTAAAATCTCTGTACATTTATTAAAGTACAAAAAGGAATAAAACCTATTATATGCAATATTTATAAATATACAACAAATGAACTTACATCAATAAATTCTGGCTGTATTGTAGTAGAATGTATACCCTCATTATGGAAAAACTCTTTAACTTGTTCTGCAATTTTCATATATTCTGAAAGATTTCTACATCTTATGTGCGCGGAAGCTATAATACGATCACCAGCAAGTTGCCATACATGAAATTCATGGACAGCTAATACACCATCAACGTTTTCCAGTAAGCGTTGTTGTATTGCGTCGACCTAATAGAAAAACATTTTTTTAATATACAAACATATATGAAAATGTAAAATAAAAAAATTAAATTAAAAAGTTAAATATAATAAGAGCATTATTAAAATTGTTTTATAATTTATTATTCTTTTATTATACCTGAATATGTGTCGGTACAGTTTGTAAAAGAATCAGTGCCGACTCCCTAAACAATGGCCAAACAGAACGCAACATGAGAATAACCAATAATAGTGATAATGCTGGATCAATGTAAAATCTGTAACAAAAAATGAAGTATAAATAATATTTCTTTCTTATTAAAAAATAAACGTATATCCATTATTAAATAAAAAATTATATTTAAGTTAATCTTTGTAGCTATCATAGAAAGATATAAGCAAAATAGAAAAAGCAACGACCATAGCAAATAATATGTTATAAAAAATATTACCTGTACTGCCATTTTGTAAGCCACACTATCAAAGCTGAGGCAATTACATTAACAGAACCCACTGCATCGGACAGTACATGAAGGAATACACCGCGCATATTCATTTGACTGGCATCATGTGTATGACCATGTGCTCTTTTTGCTTGTGCCGTTGGTGGTCTGTAAGTGTTGTCATTTTCATTGTCATCCGTGCCTACTAATGTGCTTAGTCTGTTATGACTGCGTGATATGCCATGTGAATGATCGTGAGAACCTCCGTGTTCTGTAATAATAAAATGTCGAATGAGTATGTACGTATATTTCTGATATTCTTTCAAATAATATTTTATAAACGATATTATGACCAATAAAAATAAAACGAATAATAAGTAACTCAACAAATCTAAAAAGCCAATATATAAATATAAAGTATAATCAATTTATGATACTATTATGAAGCCTTTATGATTATCGACTCTACACTTTGTATCTAAATAAAAAGATAATTAATAATATTTATTAAGATAATCCTTCCTTTTTTTATACTTCATTAACCTGGATATATGCTTTATTGTTTACAATCTACAATTCAAAATACTATAAGTTATCTCTGATCTAAATTAAATGTAGAAGGAACAGCGAATAATAATTGAAGGGAGTGTAATGTTTAAGATTACTCCCATTTGAATAATTAACTGCCTAATTCTCTTCAAAAAATTATAAATGATATTTCTTACCCTAATACACACACAAATGATATGTGAATATAAAATATATATATATATCTTTGTATATACAATTAATATTTAAACGTTATTGAAATTTGTAATGAGCATAAAAAGCAAGATAATTACCACGAAATAAGCATAAACCTATTAAGTTGACAAATAGACCAAGCGCACCCACGGACACTAGAAGTTTAGCTTCGTGTATTTCTTCCACTTCGATGAATCTTTTACATGCCTCCACAGTAATGCTAAAGCATAATGCAACTAAAAACACTGCATTGACAAGTGCACCTAAAACCTCAGCTCTAGCCCATCCAAAAGTGTTCTTAGACCATTTTTTTGGCGACATCTGAAAACAAAGAAAGAATATTAATTTATAAAAAGAATAATAAAGTTAACTTCTTGCACTATACAATATGTTAGAAACATAGATTCAACTTATGGCAAATCTTACAATGTGTGTATTGAATTATAATGTAAGGAATTGATAATATAAACTTACTAAAATGTTAATAATATAAGAAATAAATGTTTAGAAAATATTATCGATAATGCTTACTTTAACAGAAAGAAATGCCACAACCAATGCAGCTACATCTGATAACATATGAAAACTGTCGGCTATTAAAGCCATCGAATTGGTCACATAACCAACAACAATCTCCACCAAAAATAATAGCGCTGTGAGTCCTAACATCGTTAAAAGACGACATTTCTTTCCCGTGTAACGTCCCATAATTTTAGTGAAAATCTGAAAAACTTTGAAATGTTAAAATACGTATAATCATTAATATCAACCAAATATAATTTATTTAAATTGTTAAAATAACCATATATATATACATTTTTTTTGTATACTTACTTTTTATTATAAACTTATAATTTGTTTAGATTTTTAAAAGAAGCATTACAAAATTCTCTCTTTGCTAGCAACACTAATGCAGCACAGGCACAATAGGAACAAGGATTTCTTCTTTATACTGAAATGAGGAAATTGAACAAATATTATATATAAGTATGAGTAAATTGAACAAATATTTTATATACCTATAGATAGATATGCATATAAGTGTCGATAAATTACTCATAAATAGGAAAAACCCACAAAGTAATTTAACATTTGTATTTTATATAAATCTAATAAGATTATATTGGACTAAAATTTAATAATTGTTATAGACAAGAAAATATTTTAATATAAAAGAATAAAGTAGTATGTAATTAGGTTGATAAGATATCAAGAATACACATAAATTAATTTTAAATAAATAATTATTGATGAATCATACTACTAAAAAAAAAGTCCATATGAATCAACCCATAGAAAATGTACACACAATGACAAATGAAGATTCTAAAGAAAGAAATGGAATAAAAGATCTATTCTTATCTAATTTTATTTATTTTTTTTTTTTTTTTTTAATTTAATTTGTGTAATCATTTTCTCATCTACTCGAGTTTAGAGTTGTTACTTAACAAAGGAAAGAGAAATTTAACTGTCGTTAAAAAAAAATTAAAAAAAAATTAAAAATAAAAAAACCTATGCCATAAGAATAGAATTAAGGTTGAATATGATTTACAAAATGTTGAACTTGACTTGTATAAACGAGTAAATTTAATTTACAGAATGAATAAATATATGATTTAAAAAAAAAAAAAGATATTGAATTTTAGATTAACAAATCTTTAATAAATTTTCGAATATTTTCGAATATTATCACACAAGCACTTCTAGTTTAAATATATCATTAAGTATATGAACAAGTATAATATCTCAAAAAAAAAGACAAAATATACTTACTGAGTATAATAGTCGTTAAACCTTTATCCTTTTCATAAAGTTAGTATCAAATGACTACAATTAAAAATTTAAAATATGAACTGATGATAAACATGTTACGCGAAAATAGAGTAACAAGTTTTTAATACTTAAAACATAACACCTTTTTCCTCTTGATTTTATTTATAAATTGAATAAAATAATTTAAAAAAAAATCGTGTTTTTTTTTTTATTCAGACAAATGATCTCTTAATAAATCACAATTAATTAATACGTCAAAAATATAAACATTACTTTGGTTACAATTGATTACAAGAAATAGATAAACTCATGGTGTAAAGGTAAATGCACATTTACAAATGAAATCGATGTCACCAATGTAACCATGAGAGAACTGTTCAGCATGCATGCTCTCTCTCTAGTCTTCCCCTCGTTTAGTAAATCGTTTATTCCCATATCTTTAGAAGTATGTCTTTAATGCAAGATATATATAATCAATTGAAAATATGATAAAAGCAAAGTAACATTTAAAAAAAATGTAATATAAAATTTGTCTATTAATTTTCACACATTAATAATACATAATTAATATAAATTCAATGTATACATGATCTTAATTTATCATATAGCGTTTTGTCCAGATTCTTTATTCTTGAGTATTTCAATTCACTAATAAAAAGAACCGAACTTTTTTTTCATTGGCTACTTATCCACATGTGAAGATTGTTATTAGAATACGACCAATTACACAATGCGTAATAATATAATTAATTATAAATCAAATGTGAAATGCAACAAGAGCTAAAATACTAGTACTATTTTAACAATTGCCAACAGTGATTGCCTACCCTGCTTCACTAACTTTTTTGAATATTTCGCGCGAAGTATTAACTTATTTAAACTTATGCAAGGTGAAAAAATACAGGAAAAAAATCTTGGCCATCTAGAAAACATTGAAAAACAAAATAATATAGCCATTCCCTAAATCTATTGTAGTTATAATTCAAATTTTTAAATCCAACAGAGATACTCAGGTGTTTTATTTTTTTTTCGACTTACCCTGTTTAATTTTATCAAAGATTATAAATTATAGTTTCTCATTATATTATATTCCTTATATAATATTTAGACTATAATACATGAAATTATATATTTCTAAAGGAGATATATATATACATATACACGGTGTCCCAGCTGAAGGAGGCTACTTAAATATTTTCTTAAAAAAAAAGAAAAATATTTAGGTAGCTTCTTTTAGCTTGGACACTCTGTATATTTGCATATATTATATTACATCTATTTAAAGATATTCATATAAAAACAGTTTGTTTTTATTTAACCATTAAATTAAAGAATTTGTCTATATACAATATCTATTATAAACAATCATTATAAGCCCATATATTGTGGAGAAGATAATGCATTTTTTGCTGTATTATTTTTTATTTTATTATCTGCATTGGGTCTGTCACTAAAAATAAAAATTATACTTTATAAGTAAATATATATAATATATATATAATAAAGAAACAATGATAATATATATATGTTAAAGCGATAATTTTTGTAAAATATTATAATAGCAAGAAATAACTTTTTTTTTTTTAAATATTTAATAAGATGAAAACACATAACTTACCCAAAAAATGGTAATAACGATATAAGAGTTTGCCTGCTCGGGTTAGAAGAAAACGTAGAACATCTTGCCAGTCGTCCAACTACGCGTCTCAACCATTCTTGTAATTTTTGTCTTCTTTCTTCAACAAATTTAGCATCCTAACAAAAAAAATATCTTTATTATAATATGTTTCCATATATAACATTAATTTTCTACTTTTAAGAAATACACATTACCTTATTGCCTATTGTTTTTTTAGGAGGGAATTCATAAGTAGTCACGATCGCATCATGCTTTATCAACTCTTTGTGTAATTCATAAAATTGCGCATATCGTCTGTAAATATTCCACTCGATTTCCCGTATACGTATATATATCTAAAATTTACAAAATATTATAAAATTAACGAAAGAAACGTGATAAAAAAAAATTACTTTTCCTTTTTCTTTTTTCTTTTTTTCCTAATATGAAATTATTTTTGTTTTCATAGTAATTACTTGGTATACATGATGAATATCAGAAGGCTGTCCTGTCAGAAAAACAGACGGTATCCATATATGAATAAAGCATGGAGTTTCCAACGGTAATTCATCCTCGTTGAAAGGACCTCGGAGACATTCCAATTCAGTTTGCAGAATTTTTATTAATTTGTCCCTTTAATAATTGAATTATTATTTATTATAAACTATTAAAAAAAAAACTGTAATTATCTTTCATATACGACTCTAATCATACTTGTTCGCCAATTGTAAAATTAATCTCGAATTGAATTCCATTAATTCAGCGTGCATATCTGCGACTTGAATTAACTTTGCTTCATATTGTGCCGCTTCATTGTTACGAGACGGCGAAACATCTCTTTCTATCACATAAGTGGAATCAGATTCCTTTCTTAACATTTGTACAGCTGTTACATATTTACGTAATTGTTGTCTCAAGAGTTCATTCTCCCTGTTTTGTAAGAAACGGTAAGATAAGTAAAAAAAAATACAAAAGTAAAGATAAATATAAAAACGATAAAATGCATAAACAAATTACCCGTTAAGCGTCTGCAACTGCAATTGATGTTTTTCGACAAGATTTTGATGCTGTCTTTGAAAACGATTTAACAGCAATCTGCTTGTCATAGCGTCCTCTCTAGCTTGTTCTAAAAGTTCATCCATTGTCAAAAGTTTCGATCGTAATGCTTCTGCATCTAAATTTTCTGTGTTTGTATGGTTATCTAAATTTTCAAGTTGTTCTGTAGCTTCTACCGCAGGTTCAGTTATATCTGTTGTTTCCTAATTATAATGTATAAAAATAATATACATATACTGAATAAAGTACGAAAACACATTAATAACAATTATTGTAAATATAAATCAACTAAAGTAAATTGATATATGATTACTTACATTTATATAATTTGGCAAGCTAACTAATATATCGTCGAATGTCTGATCTAAAGGTGACGTGAGTACGAGTCCTAAGTTATCAGAATCTGTCACAGGAGTTAAGATCTTTCCTTCATCTAAGGATTCGCTACAAGAAATAAAATAAAATTTTATATTAATCAAGAAAAATTATTCGTATAAATAAATATCAAATACACAAAAAGGATTTTAGAAATAATGTTTTACCTGTGTTCACTTTCGGTAGAACTCTTATTCGCAACAACATTAGAATCATCGAGATCCAATTGTACTTCTGATATAGATGGAGATGAAGAATGTTTTGTTAAAATAGAATTATTAAAAGAAGAGCGCTCATTAATACTGGTACTAACATCAGAAGACTCTCCTTGTTCTTCACTATCATTGTCAAAAGAAATAATATGAGTTGGAACTTTTTTTTGTACCTTTCCTTGTCTTACATTCAGAGTGCCTTTAAAATATATTAATTATTAATGTCAGTTGGCCTTTAAGAAGAAGAAGTAATATTTGTACCCTTCTATTTTTTAATAGCCAAATCAAAAAGTATCTATCGAGACTCATGTTATTTTTATATGATAAAAAAAAAAAAAAGAGAGAAAAAAAAGTACAGGTATAAAATAAAATATCAAAATAAAAAATATAGGTATTTAAATTAATCATTAGTACGAGAGATAAACATTAAAAATAAATATGAGAAAGTAGAAAAACCTGGCATTATAGATATGATAAGTTCTGATTGTTCGCCATTCAAGTTTTCAGAATTTTTTACTTTTAAATTATCGTCCAATTCTTCGTTTTCTATTCTTATAGCAAATAAAATTGCGCTTAGTCCTAAAATAGAAAAAATAATTATTAATTATCGATTGAAGTATTTTTAAATCTATTCGTGTATGCTTTTGTATGCTTAGAAATTACCTGCAGCTACATTTGGCAATGCTGCAGATTTCTCTTGATCCAATAAAAAAGCCCATTCTTCATAGAACGGAAATAACTTATCTGGATTTATAACGGTATGTAAGTTCCGTTCCAAAGAGCGCTCATTTAAAATGGCTCTTAGCCACGCTCTGCCACGACCATAATCGGTGCGTACCTTTCTTAAAATGCTAAAACGTTCTTGTTCATGCCACGTTAATTGATCTTTTATACACGGCCAGAATGCTGCATCATTCGTATTCAAAGATTTAGCATTGCTACCAGATACCAAAGCAGAAACATGTCTATGGAAAAAAAATATTTTCTTTACTGCAATGTACTATAAAAGATTTTTATAAAAAATAATATCTGCATAAATAAATACAATAATTACTTTAAAGCAAAATTCACTTTTTCTATACAATTAGTACGTAATCCATGACTAAATATTGCTTCAAGTATGAAACAGAGTTGAGCAACGCATGCATCTGATTCTGTTGCTAATTCTGCACGACCTCCAAACCTAATATAACACTTTTTTGCAGCATCCAACAAATCATCGAGTAATTTTTGTCTTTCTGAAGCATGATGACTACTTTGATCATTATTCGTAACATTGTTTGTACCTGGTACCATAGCTGACATCATTTGCAAAGCCTACAAATATAATTAATAAGAATGATAGATACATTATATAATCATTAATAGAAGAAAAATCTTATAAGAGATACTATTTCTAAAGATGTTTGCAAACATAAATTCTTACACTAGCAAAAACAGTAAGAAGGAGTTTTCTTTGTTATAATTTAATAAATGAATTCGACCAACGTTAGATTTATAAAAACAAACCATCTGTTTTGACTCACATTGCTATTATTCAACATAACATCACTATTTTTGATTAATTAAATGATACTTGGACATATATATATCAGAAACTGTAGATAATAATGGAAAATTAAAAGATTCGAATACAATCACTATCTATAGTAACTATCACAAAATGACGTAAAATGAATTGTCATTTTCACATGTTTGACCATGAAATTGTGATAAACTTTAATCTAGAAAATATTGTAAAAATATTGTAGAAAATAATGATTTTATTAAACTTACCATAAAACCAGTAGAGATAAGAGTCATAATTTGTTAAGAATAACTAATCGTTGAATTATTTACACAAATGTTTTTTCAAACACTATCTAATAATATTCAAGATTGACGAACGTATACAAATCATTTCTACATTTACAATTATATTTAAATTGCGTTATGACAATTAATGTATTATTTATTTTTAGTCGAATACATTTCAATATTATTCTTTTTTATCTGTAATATTAAAATTTGAAAATAAAACCTGTATGATATCGTGTCACGATTATTAAAAACTGCATGAATTAAATGCAAATACGCATTAAAAAAACTGGGTAAAGAAACAGCTGATCGAATTCTTTTACAATTTCTTTTTTATGACATATAAATGCATATAAAATGCACGCGTGCGCGCACGCATACAAATTCAGCAAGATGAACAATGACATCTGGTTGTGGACTTAAACATAGAAATCCTATAGATGACCAATAGGAAAGTTATTACAATAACGCGCGTATATTTTTAACATAAAACGCGCATATATTTTTAGTACAAAAATGCATTATTATATAGAAAAACTATATAAAACTATTGAAACAAAGTTTTAGAATACCAACAGTTCTTAATAATTTTTAATATACATATTTAAAATGTAACAAAAATAGTACAAATGAAAAATGAAGACGCGTCATTTTTGTAAGTACCGCCTAGTCGAGTGCGGTCGATTATCGAAAAAGCTGCAAGTTGATTGGTCAGTTGTCTAATTAATTAAAAATGAAAGATGTAGTAAACGAAAAGAAGACAATCCTGTTTAAAGAAAATATTAAAGATATTGCAAATAAATTTAATAAATTAAACTATATATACTTGAATATATATTCTAAATAAAGTTAATAAATATAAAGTTTTTATTTTAATAAAAATGACTTATTCTTGAACATTTCTTGTGTAGGGCATTAAAATCTTCACAAATATTAGTGGTACAGTTTTGGGTCGAGAGGAAGCGCTCGCAAAAGTGAATGCG
>JACGTP010000946.1:0-15425 GCA_023678845.1 Mischocyttarus mexicanus
TAGTTAAGGAATGTTTTTCTATGTGTATTTCATATATAACGAATTTCTTAGAATTTACCGAGAGATATAAACAGTACCAATGGGAAGCTCGTTTGACTTGGACGTACACCTTCGCCTATCTTTCTCTCAATACATTCAGTACGTATGGGACTATTACTGTGTTTTTGTACAGCTGACCTATATTTGTATCGTTGACCTATTTTCTTTACCAGTGACCTACTTTTGAACAGCTGTTTTCTAGTTCTAATAATTGACTTTTATTTTAATTTCTTTATATTTAGATAATTAATAAGTATATGTACGTACGTGTGGATTATATTCGATTAAAAATTATTAACAAACTTATTCTTTGATGTATCTAAAATTTTTGATAAGTCTAATTACCAATACGTATATACGTATTACAAATTACATAATATCATATTTATTTTTTTTTAAATTCGACTAATATATTTTAATAAAACTTTTATGGCATTTTATTTAAAAATATTTAAATTCAGTTCGAGAAGTAACGTTATGCTACATAATTGCCAGTATAAAATATAACAAAGAATATTACATAGGATAGCATTTCGACGAACACATGTACAATACCCAGTTATACATATGTATTATACACACATATATATATATATATATATCGTTTCTGATGTGTACGCATCGATACATACGAGTATAAATGTCGCTGGTTCGAAAATTCTAACAAAATGACGATTATACCTTTAACCCTCCTCTCCCTCTCCTTTTTCCCCTTCAATTCCCCACCTTCCCCACTGTTTGCAATTTTGTCTAGAATTTTTGCTCGAAAATATTCTCCGGTAAAACGATCACGTTCAGCTCGTTTTATCGGAGGCTTTAGTCGCGTTAGATCGTTTCGCGTTCGTGCATGAAAACGTAAAGATTTTTTTTTTTTAGTTTAGTTCACTGACGTAATATATATCCAGCGTTTATTTATTACCAATGAAATTATATAAAAAATCGATCTACCTTGTATATATGTGTGTGTGTTTTGATTATCTGTCCAAAATTTGAAATAATTAATTAATCGTTAAACGTATTTGTAGAATTTTTATCTATTTAGATTCATTATTGTTTTTATTTATAACGTTTAACAAATATAATTTTTATTTTAATTTAATAATATTAGAAATAAATATTTCTGGTACTCCCTTGGATTCAAACGGTTAAAGGGCACACCTAGTGTGAAATTTGGAAAAAATCGATTTGGTTTTGCATATTTCGATAGTCTATACTTTTAAAAGTAACATACTAAAATTTCTAATGCATATCTCAAATAGTTTTTGAATTAAAGCCATCTGAATAGCAGCTGCTCATCGAAAATCAAATCAGTAATTTAAACTCGAAACTACATTTTTCTAATTTGCTGCAGTTGTAACTCGTAGACAAGTCATCCGATCGATTTGATTATTTTCCTGCTTATTTTTTATATGTTTCTCTGTACAATGACCCGTCCAATTTCTCAATTGTATAAAAAATATAATTTTGGTGGGCCAAAAATCATCCAATTTTAGAACAAACTTCAACATTATTTTTCAAAACTTTGATATTTTGTTAAATTTCAATTTTTTTTCACAATCGTGGGTCATTGTATAGGAAATACCTTCTAGTTTAATAAACTCTTTGGTTTTTTTTATTTCAAACACTGTGAAGGTTGCCATCACTGCAACAATGATTTTTTTTTTAGTGACTTGGAAAATAACGAATAACTCACCGAAAATTAAATTGTTTCATTAGAAAATTTTACTGTATATTTATTATTTATATATAAATATATCCTCCAAATTTTAATACATTTCATGTAATAGTTTTCTTTAAAAAAATTCTCAAAAATCACCTTGTTTTTAGGTGGTCACACTAGTACCACGTGTACCCTTTAATCATATTTTAGTTATGATACACATAATATGATGTATTTTGTTTAAAAAAATAAAAAATTTTCTTGGTTTAAATGTTATATTTCGTATATGGAAGTTTTTAAAATGAAAATGTTGTATGCATAAACATCTATATACAGTGTATACAATTTTTCGTCATCTACTCTTCGATCATACACTAATCTCTAAACGTTGATAGCAAACAAATGTTGGCTTTCGATACACTATAACGTATATGGAATATGCAAAAAGAATTTGAAAAGTTGAATATTGATTGAATATCCTAGCCTTTCCCATATCGACGTATAAAACCCCATGAAAGTGGAGGGTAGAAGAGACGCCAGGTTGTCTGACCTTGCAGAACACGCGATCGAAAACTTCTAATAGATGGTTGTTACATGAAACGTATTATATCAATATCCCCATTATACGATATGTTAAATAAAATAATATCCAATAGAGAAAACAAAAATATAAAATATTGTTAATTAACTATTTATTACATTTGAATTGAAAATAATTCTTTAAAATAATATTTTATTTCTAAAAAGAAATTTTGATAAAATAATTCTAATTCTAATAATAATAATAATAATAATAATAATAATAATAAATAAATTCGATAGAAAAAAATTTCATACGAAATACAAAAATTAAACGAGAAAGATAAAATAATAAAACATTAATATAAATATTTAATAATATAAATATTTAATAATATATTTAATAATATATTTAATATATATTTAATATATTTAATAATATAAATATTTAATCTAAGAATAATCTAAAAAAAATTGTAATACAAATATAATTTACGAATAATCATAAAAATCGATCATAAACGAATATTTAATTAACTTTTCAATTATATATACACATCAACTTAATTATCACGAACAATTAACGATTCGAAAATTATATGAATTAGTTTTTCGAATAAGTTAGATATTTATTTCTACATTTAAACTAACGTGTATAAAATCGGTTGAATGAAAACGTTGGTACAGGTCAGTATCGTAGTAATCGTGCTGCTTAGAAGTACGATAGGGTCGATGACTGTATTCGCGTGCTTGTCTCTCATAAAGGTAAAACGTTAAAGTTTCAAAGAGAGAAAACTAGAAATAGAGATAGAGAGAGAGAGAAAGAGAACATACACAATTCGTAGGCGTTTCTAAATATAGATCGTTCGCATGAGAAAAGTAAAAATAGTTTTAGTAATTTTTAGCCGGATGCCGTTTTTAAAGTATCGCGTGGAGAACAACAGCAATCAACCTACCCAATCACCCACCCATCTCCTTCCAACCCTTCCAACCCTTCCAACCCCTCCAACCCCTTTCCCACTGTACACAATCTACTCACGCGCGTTAGTTTCATCACATGAGAGAAGTAAAAGGATTGAGGTTAATCGTGAAGTATAGTAGTCAACGTTAAAATGGACATTTACCGTTTTGAAACCTTTTCTTACCAACGTCGTAGAAAAATGGTTTACATCCGAGAATTTTAGTAACCTTTCCAAAGAAATCTTTTGAAAACACTATAACTGAAACTTGGATTATGATTAACGATAATAGAACAAATTATGCTTTTTAAAAATACACGATAAATTTTATTTTCGTATCTAGATATATGTATTTTAATACCTTTCTATATTGTTGGAATAGTAGCACCTTTGTGTGCAGCCTTACGTGTTCCTTCTCCCACCCCTTGTTCAGAGGCATGAGCTGAGCATGAGCTGATGATTGCACATGCACTAGGACACTTTTTATCTATCCCTTGTTGCATAGAAAAAGGACTAACGTGCTTTATTCGAGTGAAGGATATTGGAAAGAACTGAACAAGGAGTTAATGACCATATACAACTGAGAACTAAAGATCTGTTATTTCAAAGAGAGTTATTAATTGTACTTATAAGAAATAGTCTTTTATAATTAAAAGTATTGTTTTATTAACTAAAAAAGTTTATTTAATCTTTCGACCGTAATAAAATTCCAAAATATATATTATTATATATATATATATAGGAATTCAAAAACAAAATACAAATTTGTTTTTCCAAAAGTTAGAAGTGTAAAGTTTTATTTTTATCTTAACTCTTATAACAAATATAATATTTAATAAATTTATATAAAAGGACATAGACAAATATTTTGTTTATTAAATATTTTAAAGAGACTCAATCGATACTCTTCTTCTCGATAAGAAAAATCTAGTTTCAATTGAAGAAATATGTAAACATTTTGGACACAATGTATAATACATAAACGTACAAATATGAAAGTACAATCTTTTTGTAAAGAAGAAAAAGAAGATAGAATATTGAAGAAAATTGCAAACCATCTACCAGGGTAGTTTCATTTCTCAACGACGTGAATTCAGCAAACAGAGAAAATGAACGTATTCGAACGTGGGTTGGGAATGAGGAGTAGGGGTGGTGGGAAACCGCTTTTGGAAGTAATATCGGAAGGCTTTTGTCGACTATTTTGTATTTTTCAAGATAAAAAGAGGAAAATCTCTGATAGTCCTCGACCATATTGGTCCATCGATATATTACGAATATCTTCGGTGTTTAATGGTCAAAAGGTTCTTTTTTATTCGACCATACCTTTTTCTTTTTCCTATCTTCTTCCTGTTACATTTCATTTTTTTGTTTTATATATTCTTTTGGGAGAAAAAACAAAAATTTACATTACGAAAATAGATAAAGTAATATAAACGATCCACGTTATTAAACATTTGTGTGAATAATTTTGTATGAAAAAAAAAAGAACAACAAAATAACAATAATAATAATAATAATATTAGGCGTTGGAATTAATTCGTAGCGTTTGATGAGAGATGGCATGGTTATTACAATATTTTGTTTTTACCTCCAGAAACGAATTTATCGTAAATCAGCTGTTATTAGGGTGTTTTCTTACAACACATCTTATTTTTCAAAACGCCCAGAATGGAGCAAAAGGCACGATAAAGTTATTTTACTGCACGACAATGCTCGACATCACGTGGCGTAACGCAAGTGAAAACATACCTGGAAACATTGAAATGGGAAGTCTTAACCCACCCGCCGTATTCTCCGGATATTGCCCCTTCGGATTACCACCTGTTTCGATCAATGGCTCATGGTTTATCAGGGGAAAAATTAACATCTTATGAGAATTGCCATGAATTGGATCGATTCATGGATTGCCTCCAAGGACGAAGAGTTTTTTCAAAGGGGTATTCGATAGTTACTTGAAAAATGGGAAAAAGTAGTGGCAAGCGATGGGCAGTATTTTCAATAATGTAATTTTTCGTTATTTTGTAAAAAAGCGCTACGAATTATTTCCAACACCTAATAATAATAATAATAATAATAATAATAATAATAATAATAAAATTACATTCGTGTTTCATGGAGTTTAATTAAATTATATTTTAACACATTACCGACCGGCAGTCGATTTTTCGACTTTTATTCCACAGCATTTACCGAACCGGTGTCTCGAACGATCTGCGACTGATTGTGAGTGGCTGGTGAGAAAGGCATAGGATTCTCGAACCGGTAAAGTATTAATATGAATAAAAATACTGGGAGGAAAAGTCGTAGGGATTTTGGAGGAATATTTAAGAAGCTATTGTATTTGGTAGTTAATTTAAATAATTTAACGAGAGATGACCTTGATCTCTTTTTCTCTCTCTCTCTCTCTCATCTATTTTATAAAGTTTAAAATAATCATCTTGAAATTTGTTCTCCTTATTTAGTTATTTTCTTTTTTTCTTCCCCTTTTTTATTGTTAGATTTATTTGTTATCTACTTCATATTACTTTCAAATAAGAGAATAAAGCATAAAAGGGAAATATATACGACGTTGAACACAAATTAAATCGCAAATACGCGTTTGTAAAAAGAAACCTTTTATGAATTATTCAATGAAATCAACGACCAATCTCTTTAAAGAGGTAAAACAAATTTCTTCTTTATTTATATTTATTTATTTATTTTTCTTTCTTTTTCTTTTCCTTTTTGTTTTTTATAAGAACGAAAGAGAAATAAAAATCCAACGTGAAATAACCCGAAGTTTTAATTGCATCCGATATTTTTTTTATTTTTTTATTTATTATTTTTTGTTCTTTAAAAGCGAAATAAATCTTCAATGGTTAAATTCTTAGTTATGTAAAAAAGAAACGAGGTAATTAACGTTTTCAAAAAGTAATGGTTATTATTGATTAATGACAGAGAGAGAGAGAGAAAGAGAGAAAGAGAAAGAGAGAGAAAGAAAAAACAGAAACAGAGTAATACGAGAAAGAAAATAATATATATTTAACTTTTAAAGTTAAATTATTTTTTAATTACACATGGCAAACAAAAAATAAAAGCTAAAGCTTTCTTATCTAACTTGAAAATAACTATGCATATTTTCCTCTTCCATCTCCTACCCCAAAACAATAGAAAATGCATTTAAGATTAGTAAATTTATTCGTGTTTTACCCCTACTTCATATTAATTTCGAATAAGAAAGTAAAGTAAAAGAGAAGGAGTAAGTAAAGTAAAGGAGAACTAAATGAAACACTTTTATGAACCAAATTTTTCTTTTAACAAAATTTTCCCAATTAACTGTGTTTGACGAGTATACACTTCATGAAGAAATGGCAAAATAAATACAAAAAAATTACCTAAAATAAGTAAAAAAACTAAATAATTTTATCAAATAAACCTATTTTTTTTTATGCAATATTTTAACACCGACACTTACTCTGTGCTTGACGACTATATTCCTAATCGATCGATTTTCGTGACACACGAAAGTTGCGAGAGGTGCTTACTTTCAAACTGGAACGACACAGTTAACTGGTTAATCTACATATTTGCAGATTAAACAAAAATTTCTTTTTAAATTATCGTTTGTATTGTTATTA
The DNA here is from genome assembly GCA_023678845.1 of Mischocyttarus mexicanus. Classification (NCBI taxonomy): domain Eukaryota; kingdom Metazoa; phylum Arthropoda; class Insecta; order Hymenoptera; family Vespidae; genus Mischocyttarus; species Mischocyttarus mexicanus. The sequence continues at coordinate 6,795 of JACGTP010000946.1, forward strand.
ATTATCTCAAAGACATTATATAATTTAAGATGTCATCTTGTTAAAAAATTAAAATTATTTGATAAAATGTTAATATTATTATTATTATTATTAGAACTTTGAATAAGTTCTCGCTATTTCTTAAAAAATAGTATTAGCCAATACTCCGTGCATTGAATTCTCGAATGGTAATGCATCAACAAAGAAGCACTGTATGTAACCTTCAATTTCAATCTATGGTATTTCACTGTAATGTCAACCACGTGTTTGTTTATTGCTACTGCAAATGTCTATTTTGCTGTCAAATAAAGTGTTTTTGAACTTTTATTGTGCTACTTTATTCAAAAGAAATCTGCAACTGAAGCAGACAGAATTCTTGTTGAGACCTTACAGCAACAGAATTTATTCAAGGTCCTTTAGAAGCTCCTTTAGAGGATTAACAAAATTACGAGATAGAATAAAGGATTGAACAAATTTTCCAAATATTAGTGAACGATAGAAAACAACTTTAGGTGGATTCAAGTTGCGTTTCAAAGAACGCGCGTAAACTTCACAAAAATTTTCCGAAACGTTCATATCCTTGCCTGGAACACTGTGTTAAGTCCCAATTGTAAGTCCCATCACTTGTTGAGACTTTTTTTCTAGGCACTCTGGCTATTCAGTCCCCGTACGCTTACCTGACCACACAGGAATGAAACTCAGAACGATACATTATTCCTTGCAAAGATGGTTTGTCGTATAAAAAGATACCACAAGAAAGCTAAGTGACATTGTAATACAATTCTGCAATAGATTTCTAAAGGTAATAGCCTTATATTCGCATCAGCGAATATATTTGCATCAATTAACCAGCATCAAAGGGATTTTATACCGAAAGGCTTTTCCTCTTATGAACCAATAAAAGAACTTTGTCTTCTGTTTAGCTCAACCCAGTGATTTATTTATCTTCTAATCTTTCATTTCAATCTTCACAGTTAATTAATTTCTAATTGAGAGAGGATTCTATGTTGGAGAAATCTTTGCCACAAACAATTAGGTTGATTCAAAAAGACGACATGGTTACTATTATGGGAGAGGGGAAGGAGGGATGTAGGTGTAGATATTTGTATTTTTTATTTCTAACAAGTCTTCGTATACCTTCCAGTAAAAAAGTTTCGTAGAAACACGCTGTGAGAGTACTGTTCAACCAGATCGTTACTCTTAATCATCGTCACTTTGTTTTCTTTTTCGTTTTTCGTTTTTCGTTTTGTTTCTTTCTCTTTCAGTCGACTTTTTCTATCCACTTTCTTTCTCTTTTTCTTCCTCCCACTCGGTTTTTTTTTTTTATCAACCCTTTCGTCTAGCCATTCTTTTCCTATCCAAGAACGACAACTTCTTCTTCATGCATTTCCTCTCTACCCTTCTACCGGTTGCACTTCAACGTAGAGTAGAAATTGCACACCGAGGTTAAGTTCTTTTCAACGATCTGGGAAAGCCATTATCGTTATTACGTCCTCGTATCAACTGCGCCGTACGTTTTCAGCAGAAAATTTTCAACATCAAAGGGAAAACGCCCCGAGAGGTACCCGGTCGCATAACAAACATCCTCGGCCGTTTCTCTATCGAAATACCACCCACCCACCTTTCTTCTCTCCCTTCTACCCCTACTCACCCACCCCGAGACACTGGGGAAAAGAAAGAAACAAAAAGAGTAAAGGAAAGAACTTGGAAACTTGGTAAATTCTTTATTCTAAATTTCATTACTCAATTTATGGAAATTCTATATCTTTCTCTGTCACTCATTTTCATTTTATCATTTCACTCTTTCTATTACACTCTTCGGTATGATATAAAAGACAAAACTAGAACTTACTTTGATAAAAACATAATTAAAACAATTATAAGATTAGACGTGTTCGATCTACGCTTTTCTAATTCTTGAAAATCTGGAAAAGTAAGAATCTGTAGTAAAATGTAAATAAAATCGAAGGTGTGAGTGTATGTGTATATGTGTGTACGAATTATCTATATTGTAAGTACCCTATATACATATACGTGTATATGTATATGTGTATTAAACTGTAATATTCACATTTTGAGATATTACATATAGATTGGTTTAATAATAATATACTTTATACCGTGTTAAAAAATAAAAAATAATTTCAGCTCATTTAACAGCTGTTCAAAAGTAGGTCACTGGTAAAGAAAATAGGTCAACGATTCAAAAGTAGGTCAGTTGTACAAAAACATAGTAATAGTCCAATACGTACTGAATATATTGAGAGAAAGATAGCCGAAGGTGTACGTCCAAGTCAAACGAGCTTCCCATTGGTACTGTTTATATCTCTCGGTAAATTCTAGGAAATTCGTTATATATGAAATACACATAGAAAAACATTCCTTAACTACTGGCTTAGTCGAGCGTTCAATGCTTTGTTTACGTTCGTTTCTCTCCGTCACTCTTCGGCCGGTGTCGACAACCGAACGTTGTCATTTCGTCGTTAGATTTGTAATTGACCTTCGTGTATGTTCGGTACTTGTCGATTATATTCGTAACTACTTTTCGAAATAATCGATAGTCTTCTTCGAGCATCGGAAGGTAAAACAATAATATTAAGAATCTGTCATCTATTTCGCGTCGCGTATACGTTTGTGAGTATTTTCTTATTATGCAAGTGATATGCATACGTGAGCGAGTGTGTGTAGTGCATATATGGATACAATGCAGTTATGGATATGGATATGCAGCAATGGATATAAGGATAAAGTACATCTAAGGGTAAGCTGATCATAATTCTGAACCTTTTTATCCCCTCTGATAATTATGTAGACAACTTTCGAAAGAAAAACTTTGATAGATAAAATCGACTCAGTCTAACAGTCGATTTCGAAGAAGACAATACATCGAACGTATATTCCGAGCATTTAGATTATAATATACACTTCCTTTATTAATTTAAAAATTATTTTAGACTAATCTACTACTCTAATGCACTATACTTATTTTTTAGATTGTAAAACGTAAACATTGGTTTAAACATTACATACATTTTAACTTACATTAAATATAAAATAATTTCGATATCTTTTTATTTAATATGTTTTTAGATAAATGCTACGAACCTAGTGTCGTTACTTGCCCGAAATATTAACTAAAAATTGTATTAATAACTTTCATTCTTTTCGGATAAATCTTTTGTTAAATTTAAACGTCTACGCACACACATGCATGTAGAATAAGATTTCTTAGAAGTGGTGTTAGTATAACGAGAATAATATTCGAAATAAATAGAATTAATCCCTTCCGATAATCTTGTAAACAACTTTCGATAAAAAAACTTTAATAGCTTATTTCAAACCAGTCTAACAGTGGATTTCGAGGAGGAAGGTACGGATAACTTACACTTATTACATTTAAATTTTAAAATTCAATGCTTTCGATTAATTAACAATTATTTAATTATTTTTAATACTCTAATATACTCTACTTATAATTAAAATCATTTAAACACATATACATATATATATTTGTTTCTAATCAATTTTCTATTAGATTTGTATGTGTAATCATTGATTTATATTATTTGCTATTTAAATGTAATTAATATTCAAATTCGTTTATATTTTAATAGGTAACACATGAAACAATCAATGAATAATTTAAATTAAATTTTGTATTTTACTTTTGTTTGAAGTAACGATTGATTAGAATGCCACATTACAACGGGACTCCTTCTATAAATCCTTTTTATATGCTTTCCAATAAAACAAAAAACGTCTATTTACTTGAGATAAAATCTTTTCATGATTTAACTGAATTATACAATTGAACATTACTACATCTATACACACTCACACACACACATATATATATATCATTTCCACTTGCAAATTCGTACGAGTTCAACGAGTTCAAATTAGCTTGGAAACATTGCAAGTTACGCTTCGTTGAATTTTTTCGTAAGAGTTTTTCTTTCAACACAAAGCCTCTGTAGGATCCTTTATTAATTAGGATCACGTCGAGAGATGTTGTTGTTAGTAACTAACGTGTACCCTATATTTCATCGAGTCAACGCGTTATCGTTAGAACGGTTTTCAACGGTTCCTAATTGGAAATAGTGAATGACGACTACCACCTTTTCTTTTCTTTTCTTTTCTTCTATTTTCCTTTCATTTTCCTTTCCTTTCCTTTTCAACCTTTGGGTTTCACGTTTAACTTTCAAATGAGTCTCATTATCGTACAGACGACGATTATTATTCTTTCTCGTTTTATCATCACGCTCGTTCGATTCCATCTATCCGTAATTGTAACACTGCAATCGAGTAGATACAACAGAACATGTTTCGTAGTTGTTGTTGGTTGGTCGTTGTTAGTATTCGTTAATAAAAATAAAAAAAAAAAAAAAGAAGTAGAAATCGGAAGATAAATCGTTCATCGGAAGATAGATTGGAGAATATATTTTCCTCTATTCTCGGAAATACATTCGCAGTGTAGTACGAGATGACCCAATAAATCTCGACAATAGATATTTCAAAATATCTCAAATCAAAATATACAAATTCTTAGGGAAGAAACGCAGTAACTTATGCATAAACTATCTTCGTAATTGTTACACACACCTCTCCAACCCTTCCCTCTCCCCATCACCCCATTAACTTTTTCTCGAATACCAGAAATATATTTTAATAAAATTTAATAAATGTATTCAGTAAAAAATGTTTCTGTATTTGTCATAGTTTCATGTTTAATTTATACATTCCTTCATTATGAATATTTCATTTTATTATTATAATATTTTGTTGTTATGTATTTTACAACGTGTCTCTGTATTTATCATATTTTCATGTAAAAATATTTTATATATAAATCATAATTTTGATATTTCATCCAAACACGCGTGCACCTACTTTATAATTTACAGCGTGTTAGGTATGTACAGTATATTTTATTCAAACACTTTTTATTAAAGTTCTAACACCCTATCTTAATCTGTACAAGCCCGACACTTTGTACGACGATGAAGGATAATTCGAAAAAAAAAAGAAAAAAAAAGAAATGTAAGAGTTGAAAATGTTGAAAATAACTTGACCGAGCCTTAATGGCTACAAGAATAATCCTTTAGAATCGATCGACCGGGTTAATCGAGTACAACTAGACGATTATTAGAAAAGCACCGAGCCCGAACGAGGTTGAACAACGTAATCATCCTGGCATCTTCGAGAATGGGGCCGTGAGCTTATTCCGTTTAACGAACTTGTCGCAGCCGACGTGACTCGCACGCGATAAGCGATTTCGAAGTAAAGTAAACGAGTAAACGAGTGTGCGAATAGGCGAATAAGCAAAGTGAACGAACGAACGAAGGTATTGGTCAATTTGAACATTCAATCCAGGTCATCGTTCCACTTAAGTTTTGCGGTTTATCGTCACTAGTTTATAGTAACTTTCAAAAGGACATTTTTAAATCCGATCGATTGTTCGGATCCTCATTTTAAGATTTAAATTCAAACACATTAGTAAAAAGGTTTTACTTAAACGAAAGGATTATTTAATATTGATATGAATAAATATTACAAAAAATTAAAACTAAAATATTGTAGATATTTTTGGATAAAAATCAATGATTCTCTAAAAAAAAATAGAAGAAATTGAAATACATTTTTAATCCACTATTAGGCCTTGCAACTTTAAAATAACATAGTTGTAATTTTATTTAATTTCATTTAGTTGTGGATATGAATAAATATATTTAAGACAAAAAAAACATTAAAACTAGAATATTGTAGATATTTTTGGATAAAAATCAATGATTCTCTAAAACAATAAATGGAACAAAAATAAAATACATTTTTAATCCACTATTATAGACCTTGCAACTTTAAAATAACACAGTGGTAGTTTTATTTAATTACATTTTGTTGTGGATAATTATTTTTCTTTTGTAGTGGATATGAATAAAAATATATTTGAAACAAAAAAAATATTAAAATTAAAATATTATGGATATTTAAATAAAAATCAATGATTCTCTAAAAAAAAAAAAGAAGAAACTAAAATACATTTTTAACCCACTTAATTATGCCTTGCAACTTTAAAATAAATATCATAATTTCATTGAAAATGTTAATTATAATAGAAATACATAAAATACATAAAATACATAAAATTTAATTTATATTTATTTAAAATTTAAAATTTAAAATTTAAAATTTAATTTATACCTTAATACATAAAATTTTGTATATATTTTGTATTCTCAATCAGTATATTTAATTAAATAAAATACAATTATTTATAATTCACGTTAGATAAAAAAAAAATCTCGATAAATAGAAGAAGACTAATTAGTTCGAAGAAAATTAAATAAAAAAAAAATACCAATTTAATCTTTTATCGTAACAAAAAAAAAGAAAAGTAATAATAAATTAAACTTCCCAACTATATCTCGTTAGAATACCATCGTACGACACGTTTATCGATACGGATAGATAATTAAAGGTAAAAAGAGAAAAAGTAGAAAAAAAAATCCCTTATTTCCCCAGATTTGAAGTAATCAAAGAAGAAATAAAAAAAAAACAAGAAATCGTCCTCATTAAAAATCATTAATTACTCTGATAATAATACTTGAAAGATCCTTCTCATTAAAATATTATAAAAACGAGAGAAACAGGAGAAGTGGAAGAGGAATAATAATAATAATACTAACACAAAAATAAAGAAAATAAGAAAAATCAAATGAAATCGACTAAAATAATGCTTCAAGAAGGTTACTCTGAAAAATTAGTAACACGTTGGTAAAAAAAAAAGAGGAAAAGAAAAAGAAAGAGATAGGTTTATTCCAATTGTGATTTTCTCGTATAAGAACCCTCGATCTAATTCCCGTGGTTCCTATGGTTTAATACCGAACCCTTCTCTCCTCCCTTGCAGGTCTTTCTTTAGTCGATAACATCCCTTTTCTCGCGAGAATAGTAAACGGTTACCGCATTGCCGATGTCGTGCTTACCCTAATCGTACTCCTCTCTTACTCATGGATACATTTTAACCTACCCAGGTCGTCGGGTACTCTGGTTCACTACTATTTCTTTCTTTCTCTCTCTCTCTCTCTCTCTCTCTTTCTCCCGGGGTTTTCCCTTTCTCTCTTTTCAACGAGGTGGACGACTTATCGACCTGGCAGCAGGTTGAGGGTGGCAGGCAACCACCAGGCGGGTTTACTCCGAGTCAAAGCGTCCGGGAGTCTAGCTTTCTCTTTCTTTTTCTATTTCTCTCTCATTCTATCTTCGTTAGACTATCCCTGTCTTACTTTGACCCTTCATGAGTCCCTCTTCGAAAGCTGGTACGCGACCGCACCACCAACACTAATCGGTCTCACGGATAAGACGCGTTGAAAGAGTACAAGAGGATTTCAACGTGTGCCAAGGGACGACGAAGACGACGAAGACGACAAGGACAGGAGTAGCTCGCGAATTTTCTAGCCTTTCGTGCACCGGACATGGTACACGAAACGACTATAAAAGGTATTAAGGCCAACTCAAAAGGCATTTATAGTACTCTTCTCTCTCTCTTTCTTTCTTTAAAGGAATTTTAATTTCTCTCTTATTCTTTAAACGTCCAAATTGTGATATCGTTAACTAAATTCTTTTTTTGATTTATATTCTTTATTTATATATTTACTTTCTTTTTAGTTTTATAATACACTTTTCTTATTTCTATTCGAAATTATTGCATTAACGAGAATATTTTTCAAGATTTTTATACCTTCAAATGGTATTATTATTAAAAACAATTTTTATTCATTTATTCATACATTTATTTATTCATTTATTTATTTATTTATTTATTTATTTATTTCCAGTTTTAATCCATTTTTATTTTATATTCGAAATTATTACATTAAGGAGGAAATTTTTGAAGATTTTTCTTATTCTTTAACACGTTAATCGCCTAACGTGTTTTACTTGAATTCCTACAGGACCCAAAAGTTACTATCGAAGCGCATGGACATTAGAAAAACGGTATCAGTCGACCAACGATGCAATTCCAGTAGTCACATACATTGTCGAATCTTCGAATAATTACAAATTAGAAAATATTTTTTAAAATATTACTTTCTTGCCAAGCTAAAACCGAAATTACTATTTGCCAAACTTAAAACCAAAATTACTTTCTGGCCATGCTAAAACCGAAATTTCTTTCTCGTTTGTAGCATAGACATGCATTTAGCATACTGGGACTGTGTAAGTTCCTTGTAATAAAGATTAGAGTTAATTGATTAGTTTGACCATGACGAAACCACTTAAAAAAAAATTCCAAAAAATTCCACCTTTAAATAGAAATTTCATATGGTATTATTATTATGGTATTTTACGTTTTATATAATATTTATCATATTTTTATATACTATATATTCCATGGCAAGTAAAATCCAGCCAAAGACTATAACATTATTTATACTATTTTAACTAAAATACTATTACATAACTATTACATATATATTATATTATTATTTAACTTATATACTAACTATTTTATAGTAGTATATAAATATTTATATTATTTTAACTATTATACTATTAATTAACTTATATAATAATTATTTTATAATAGTATACAAGTATTTATACTATGTCTATATATTTGTACTATTTTAATTATTAGATTGTCAAGTATGAAAT